>PVHP010033497.1:0-12898 GCA_004024765.1 Zapus hudsonius
GTCCATGATGCCAGCTGAGGTTGTCAGGACAATGAAACCAAACTGACGGGATGGGAGCAGATTATTCTGCCATTTTTCTAAGTCTTTGAGCTGTACATCAAATCTGGGACTGATCACGCCACACTTGTTTAACCTGCCTGTGAGGTTTACAACAATTTTCCCAGCTCTGTGATCATCAATGATTTCAAATTCGCCAATGTAACCGTGCTTCATCATCACGGTGAGGAAGCAGACGATGACCTTGTGGAGCACGGCCTGATGAGCACCTGGCGCTTGCCTCTCTTCTCAGCATTGTTGATGCTCTTGAGAGCGTCCACCAGGATGTTTATGCGCACCATGGTGGCGCGCGGAAAGATGGCGGAAAGAGCAAAATATCCCTTTTATATTGGCCACCTACAGGCTCATTCTAACCTGCCCGGGCCCTTGACTGCTGGAAATCACAAAGCAGATTTAGCTACATGACAGATTTTTCATGTCACCGATCAAAACAAAATTTTTGCTGCCTTAAAGGCCCAACAGCTTCATCACCTAAATGCCCAAAGCCTAAAACTAATTTTAAATTTTTTTTTAATTTTTAAAAATTTTATTCATTCATTTCAAGCAGAGAGAGAGAGAGAGAGAGAGAACACCAGGGCCACCACCTTGTGGGTCTGGCATATGTGGGTCCTGGGGAATTGAACCCAGGGCCTTAGGAACTGGTGGCAAGTGCCTTAACCACTGAGACATTTCTCCAGCCCGACTAACTTTTAATATTCCCAGAGAACAGGCGAGACAAATTGTAAAACAATGCCCCTCCTGTATCACTTACTCATTCCCCACTTAGGGGTAAACCCCAGAGGGCTTATGCCAAACGCCTTATGGCAAATGGATATAACCCATATCCCTGATTTTGGAAGTCTGAAATATCTTCATGTAACTGTTGATACTTATAGTGGATTTATCTTTGCCACACCACATTCTGGAGAAGCAGGAAAACATGTCATTGCACATATCTTGGCTGCTATAGCAGTGTTGGGGATTCCAAAAAACATTAAAACTGATAATGGCCCAGGATATATTGGATCTATATTCACCAAGTTCTGTCAACAACTCCACATTAAACATTCTACTGGAATCCCTTACAGTCCACAAGGCCAAGGTATTGTAGAAAGGGCTCATTTATCACTTAAAAATACACTCCAAAAAATAAAAAAGGGGGAATGGTACTCCATTAGAGGCTCTCCCCGAAACCTTTTATCGCACTCACTTTTTATTTTAAATTTTTTGACCCTGGACAAAGATGGACGCTCTGCAGCAGAACGTTTCTGTTTCTGGCATACAGAAACCCACAAGGATTTTGCTACGGTCCTATGGAAGGATCCTCTAGAGAATAAATGGCATGGTCCAGACCCGATCCTGATATGGGGCCAAGGATCTGTATGTGTCTATTCCAAAGAGCTAGATGCTGCCAGGTGGTTCCCACAGTGACTTGTAAAACAAATAGATAATCACAACACCTCCAGGGAAGAAAAAACTCCCTGAGAAGATGTCTTTTCTCTTGTTTACAGGTATCATGAAAAAATCTTGGTGGGTCCTCCTATGGATACTGAGCATTTGCTGCCCCCTCCCGTTGATCCAAGTGGCTTCGGGGACCCCCAGGAAGCTCACAAAATTCTACAACGAGCTGGGTGTGGTGGCGCACGCCTTTAATCCCAGCACTTGGGAGGCAGAGGTAGGAGGATAGCCGTGAGTTCCAGGCCAGCCTGAGACTACAGAGTGAATTCCAGGTCAGCCAGGGCTAGAGTGAGACCCTACCTCAAAAAACCAAAAAATAAATAAATAAATAAATAAAATAAAAAAATTCTACAACAAACCTATGGTAAACCCTGTGAATGTAAGTGAGGAAAAGTCAATGCACCCCGTCTCACCAGCCAGGACAGCAGATTGTGATACCTTCATAGCTTTTCAAAAAGCCATTTCTCAGTTCGTTGCTAGCCTCAGATGGTTTTGTTATAACAATCCTAAAATTATACCTTCTGTCAATGGTCGACCTGGACCTTGCCCGTATGTATGCCAACAGTCCATGCATAGTACATGTTATGATATGGTACAACAGTGCACTGCGGCCAACAATAGAACGTATTTTACAGCAATATTAAAGAAAACTCGTTCTGGAACTCATGAAGGGGACAGGGGTCTTGCCACCTCAGTGATTGGTGCTAACTCAAATTATCTACAATTTGATTGCAGTGGTACTGTGGGACAGCCTGTTTGTTGGAACATGGTAGCCTCCATCCACATATCCGATGGAGGGGGCGTCCAAGATACTATAAGAAACATGAAGGGCTGGAGAGATGGCTCAGCAGTTAGGGCACTTGTCTCCAGTGCCTCAGGCCCCCAGTTCAATTCCCCAGTACCCACATAAGCCAGAGCCACAAGGTGGTGACCCTGGTTCTCTCTCTCTTTCTCTCTCTCTGTGTCTCTCTCTCTCTCTGCTTGAAAATGAATAAAAAAATATTTTAAAAAACATGAAGGTCCAAAAACAAATAGAAACTATTATTGAACATTTACACCCAAAGCTTAACTATCATCCTTTGGCTCTACCTAAGAGTCGGGACATCCCTGTAGACCCACAAACTTTTGATGTACTTGTTGCTACTCACTGCCTCCTTAACTTCCAACCCCATGCTTGCCCAGGATTGTTGGCTGTGCATGCAGCAGGGACAGCCTGTACCTCTCGCTGTCCCAGCAACCTTCAACCCTTCCTCAGCCAATGTTACCTATATTTATTCTCATTTTCAAAATAACAGTGATGACCTTGATGTAGGTTCAATTTCTTCTGCGTTCTGTAATGAGGTGTTTAACATCACTGGTCCTTTATGTGCCCCAAACAATGCAGTTTTTGTATGCAGCAGTAGCACGGCCTACACCTTTTTGCCAAATCATTGGATGGGCTATGTACATTAGCTTTGCTCTTCCTTGATGTCGACATCATCCCAGGAGACGAGCCTGTACCAGTTCCAAGTTTTTTTTTTTTTTTTTTTTTTTTTTTAAGGTAGGGTCTCACTCTAGCCCAGGCTAACCTGGAATTTACTATGTAGTCTCAGGGTGGCCTTGAACTCATGGTGATCCTCCTACCTCTGCCTCCCGAGTGCTGGGATTAAAGGCATGCATCACTACGCCTGGCTCCAAGTTTTGACTATATAGCTGAGAGATGTAAAAGAGCAATTCAAGTTATTCCCCTTCTATTGGGACTAGGTATTACTGCTCCCATGGGGACCAGATCAGCAGGGTTAGGAATCTCCTTGTCTCAATATGCTAAGCTATTGCAACAATTGATAGATGATGTCCAGGCTTTATCTGGCACCCTTCAAGACATCCAAGATCAGATAGATTCCCTCGTGGAGGTAGTCCTCCAGAATAGAAGAGGGCTAGATCTACTCACTGCAGAACACGGAGGGATTTTTTAGGCTTTACAGGAACGCTGTTGCTTTTATGCAAACAAACCTGGCATTGTCTGAGATAAGATCAAGAATTTGCAAGATCTGGAAAAAAGAAGGAACTATACTCCAATCCTCTCTGGAGCGGCTTAAATGGAGTCTTGCCTTACCCCTTGTTGGGATCCTTATTTGGCTTATCAATCTTGCTATCGCTAGGACCTTTTCTTTTCAACAAATGACCTTCCTCCATCAACAAATAGACGCCATAAAGATGCAGCCTATCCAGGTCCATTATCATAAACTCGAGATGGCCAACGATGAAAATTAGTTGTCATAAATAAAATAACTGCTGGACCGGTTAGCCAATGACGGGTAAGAGAACCTTGCATTCATGGCACAGCCCTGCCAACCTATGAAAGGAGCCCACCATTTGCTGCTGGGTTATTCAATGATGGGTAAGGGGAGATCGAATGCTGATGGATACAAGTCAACCTAAGACAGAACAGGGGCGATAGAGTCCCTGTATCCAAGACGGGTAAGACTTGTTTCTGGGGTTCCAACCTAAGACAGGCACAGTCCCACCTTGCCACTCAAAATAATATAAAAGGGGAACCTGTGGGGAGCTGCTTATTATACCTTAACTGCATTGACGCCATTTTGAAGGTCTCCACTGTTTTCTCTACTAACCAAAGTTAAGTTTTCTATTTCTCCACTTAAATTTCCTTTTCCGGCCTGCTGCTCTTTTCTAGAAATCACGTGACCTCCCATTGCAGTCAGGTTGCTTGGCAATCCAGCCACACAAGTTCTTAAACACATGATCACGTACTACCTCCTGTGAGAGGGTTTATAAGCGCCAGCCTGAGCTCCAATAAAACGAGACTTGATCAGACTCCTGTCTTGTCTCCATTCTTCCCCTCTCTTGTCCTTTTCATTCTCATTCCCTCCCTTAGGGTCTTCGTTGACTGACCTGCAGGCTGGGTCACAAATGAACCCCAGAAGCATGCACCATTTTGTGCATCTGGCTTTATGTGGGTACTGGGGAATTGAACTCAGACTGTTAGGCTTTGCAAGCAAGTGCCTTAAGCACTAAGTCATCTCTCGAACTCTGTAACCTTGAACTTCTCATCCTCCTCCTTGCACCTCCTGGGTGCTGGGGTTACAGGTGTACCACCATGCTAGGCAAGCACTTCATCAAGTGAGCTGGAGGTGGTAAGATCATGAAGCCAGTACACAGCCTTTCTGATCAGAGCAGCATCCCAGCATGTGGGTCCTGATGAACAGCAAGTCTAGTGGGCATGGTCATTGGTGGTAGTCTTACTTGCCTGAGTCATTTGGTCATTCAGCATGGCAAGGCCTGAAAACTGTTGTTTTTTTGAGGTAGGTTCTAGCTGTAGCCCAGGCTGACCTGGAATTTACTGTGTCAGGGTGGCTTCAAACTCAGTGACCCTCCTACTTCTGCCTCCCAAGTGCTGGGATTAAAGGTGTGCACCACCACACCCAGCTCTGAAAGCTGTTTTATACAATATGGTATAATTTAGGGCAGGACACAGCCTCATCTCCACACTTTTTTTTTTTTTTTAACTGCAGAGCCATCTACCCAGCCCTGGAACTTGCCTTCTTGCAGCTACCCCAACCTAACCAGGTCTGAACCAAGCAGCTTGCTGGATGGTTAGGTGGAAGCAGGCTGGGCTTCCAGATGTGGCCAAAACCAGTTCCCTCACCCTTGTAGCATATCTGGCACTGGGACTTGCTGCTTCTCTGGTCTCAATGCAGGTTAGCCAAATTGAAGTCACCATTTTTGGGGGTCTGCATGACCATGGTCCTTGACCTGCCCCTCAGAACTCACCTTTCTGTCCTGGCTCTGCATCTCATGAATTCTGCAAAGGTGGCTATGCCCCCAGCTCAAGACACTGTGCTGTGACTCTTTAGGGAGGAAACCTGGCCAATCTAGGGCCACGGTTGGTATCAGTGAGGCCAAGGGGGTCCCTTGGAGATATGATTTAACATGGGGTGGCTTGAGCCATTCCTGATGTCCTTGAGTCTTGAAATTGGTTACAAAGAGCCAGAAGAAAGTTATTTTTTTAAATAAGTCTATTTATTGAAAGAATCTGAAAATAGTAATAAGGCCTTCATCAACAATTAACAAATTTTCAAAGTATTAACAGTATGAAACATTAAGAATGTATGTCAAAACTCCATGTGTTCTATATAAGTCTAGCAGCAGCTGCTTGGGGACTTGTTGGCACTTGCATTTGGTTAGATGCAAAGCCTACACGTCCCAGATACCATTCCCCTCTGGACCTCAGCAGGGCCCTGTGCTCACAGTCACAAGTGGACAACACAGACCCTGGGGACAGGTCACCTCAATTTAACAGCTCTTGAGCCAGACCACACTCAGGGATGTACAGGTGTTGATGAGCCAACAAGGACCAGAGGAGATGGTGAGCCCTGACTTTAACAGGCAGAAGAAAGCTAAGGGCACACAGCTCTGCAGCTTCCTGCCAGCATGAGACAAGAGCCCAAGTTCCTTTGGAAGCCAGTCCAGGAATGGATGGCTTCTCCCTGCCGCCACCACTCTTAGCAGCTGAGGACAAAACTCAAAGCAGATGCCTGACTTTGAGACACCTGATGTAGGACCCTGTTGAGCCACTATTGACCACAAACTACAGACTCAGGGCCTGTGTGCCACCCTTGTACACACACAAAGACCCCCCTCCCCCCGCAAGGCTGCTCTTTAGCTACAACCCAGGACTTTTGGAAAAGGAGCGCAGGCATATGGGCTGGGTGTCCTCAATACTGAGTTTACCTCACAATCCTTGTGGCCACTGCAGATGGAGAGGGTGGAAGCATGGAGCCCTGGTCTGGACCCTGTGCACTGGGTGAGACACAATGTAAACACTGGACAACAGGCAACCCCCCTCTAAATCTTCACAAAGTGTGTACAAGAAAATATGTACATAAGCACTTCAGAAAGTTTAAAATAATCTAAAAAGTATACACAGAATTTAAAAGGTCCTGGAAGCTACTGCCCTGCTACGTGAGGAATGTGGAGGTTGGCCTGTGGCTGTGCCAGGTATTGCCTCTGCCTGCTCTAAAGAGTAGCCAGAGGCTTTGGGGCAGACTGAGGCACCTGGCCATCTCCAGAAACCAGAGCAAAGCAACCCACAGCAAAGCTGCTAGGTGACCCCCAAGAGCTGCAGGAAGAAGGTGCAGGCCCCAGGGCAAAGCACTGCTGCTAAAGGAATCTTTTTGGCTGAGACATTTATTTCAATATCAAAGGACAAAATCAATTCATTCTGACCCCCCTCAGAATTTCAACAGACTGATTTGTGGGAGTTCCTGACATGGATTCTGAAGGACCTGCTAGGGAAGGTGCAGGATTCCAATCTCAGTTCTCTTTGCTTCTTTAGAAATGAAAAAAAGTCAGATGTAAAAACATTAAAAAGCTGATCTGTTCTGCAAAAGGCAGACCCAGGCTCTCCCTACTAGGCAGGCAGGATGTGGACAGCCCCAAGAGGCACAGCCAGGTCAACCAAAGGAGGGAAGTGCTCAAGGCTCAAGCCTAGGCCTGGTAAGAAAAGCCTAGCTGTCCTCTTCCTCCTCATCTTCATACTCGTCCTCTGGGAAGTGAGCTTGCTTCTTTCGAACATTCCAGTGCAGACACTGGGCGAGGCTCTTGAACCAGTCTCTCTTGGGGTCTTGGAAACAGAGGGAGGGCAGCGGGTAGCAGGAGGTGGTGATGCTGATGCTTTGAAGGGAGAAAGCCAAGTGTATAGGTGAGCCAGGCACCTGACCGAGTGCCTTGACCACCCACCTCAGACCAAGACCACCACTCCTGGAGCCTCACTACAAGTATTAATAGGCACAAAGACACAAACTGTCTCTGTTCCCACTGTGCTGATGACTCTAGGTATCTGACTCCAGGGGTATGGGCAGTTTTTCCCTGAGGGAAGGGCAGGGTGGGCTCAGTGGATGCAAGGGCAGAAACATGACCAGCTCCCCTGGGCCATCCCAGGTTCTGGGGGAGGCCACATACTGTCACTGGGCAACATACCCCAATGCCCAGGAGTACACACGAGTCAGCCTGACTGACTGTGAGCAGTCCAGGGTGGCCAAACCTGTCACCTTTAGGTACTGTAGGCTGCAGACATCTGCTGTGACTAGGCCTAGGCTGGGACTAGCCCTCCCCCTGTGTGTAAGACAAGACCAAGGGGACTGGAAATTGCTGCAAGGCCACTGTACCCACACAACCACACTTTGTCATAGGTCAACCACCCAAGGCTGGTGAGATCAGCAACCAGTGCCCCAGCCTCGCAGCCTCACACCTGTCTCCGTGGCGGATTTCCTGCCTCTTCCTTCCGTCAAAGGACACCCATGCGGTATTCCTGGCTTCTGGTGACAGCGTAATCTGAATGGGGTAAAGTGGGCACAAGGGTGGGCCCTAGGCAAGGAGGGCATGCTCCCTGACCCTCCCTCCAAAGACCCTGCACAGGGCAGCTCTGGCCTTGCTTTATACAGCAAGGAAAGTCATTGCTTCCCATAGATGTGGCCACTAGAGCTCAGGCCAGTGACACGCTGGCTTGAATACCTGACATGGAGAGTCTGGAGAAGAATGTGGTTCGGGTTGGGCATCAGGAGGGCCAGCCAGAGGCCAGGACAGGGGCCTTAGTGTGGGGGAACACTTGAGGAGGGTTTCTCTTCACTTGGGGCCATTTATGCCATCCCCACCCAATGTGGACTGTCCTAACCCTTTGCAAGAGAGAGCCCTACATGAAGGGCTGGCCAGCTCTCTGTCACCAGGGACCAGGTGCCCTGACAATCAAAGTTTGCACCTAAGGGTGCTGGGGAGTGGGCCCATGGATGTGGCAGGTGCTGAGGTAGGAGCACCCGTACTCTGTTGGCCCAGGGTCAAAGACTCACAGACCACAGGAGACAGAGGGGCACTGCTTACCTTCAGCTCGACGCCTGCAGGGACCACAATAGGTCGGAATGACAGCGAGTGGGGGCAGATGGGTGTGACCATGATAGCTGGCACATTGGGGTGGACCATGGAGGCCCCTGCTGCACCTGCATATGCTGTACTGCCCGTTGGGGTAGACACGATCACTCCTGGTGGGACAGGGTATGAGTGTCACTCTTGGGCCCTCGTGGGGTTCTTGAGGTCCCAGGTAAGCCATGGACCTTACCATCGCCCTGTACAGTGGTAATGAGGTGTCCATCCAGGTAGACATCCACGTTGGACAGGTACGAGGAAGGGCCTCTGTCGATCACCACCTCATTTAAGACCTGGAGGATGGTGGCAAGGCTATGGCACTTGAAGCTCACCAGAGGTTCTTGTTCTGGGGACAGGGTAGGGGCTCCTCTGTGGGGGTCCAGCTCACCCCACCCGGGCCTCTCCTTGTGGGCAAGGTCACAGACCTGGTACTGCATGACCTGCTTCCCACCCTCAGTGTCCAAGCCATTCTCGCCAAGGCCGTTGTGGACATTCGTCTTCTTGTCTCTTAGCTCCTTTACCACTTTAACCTTCAGCCGGCTCCGCAAGATGACAGCTACATTCCCTGTGGGACATCAAGGGTCAGGACAGCCCAGCCCAGGAGACCAAGGACAACTCCAAGAACCTTCCCCTTTCCACTTCTCTGGTGCCTCTCACCAAAGAAGTCCATGATCTGCTTGGATTTCCCATTATTAAGTGTCTGAAACATTCAAAACTTAGAAATCTCTGAACCTTAAGACTTCTAAGTACTGCATCATTAAGTAAAAAATATTTTAAAAAGCCAACCAAGCTGGTTGCAGTGGCACACCCCTTTAGTCCCAGCACTTGGGAGGCAGATCACTGTGAGTTCAAAGCCACCCTGAGACTACACTGTGAATTCCAGGTCAGCCTGGGCTAGAACGACACCCTACCTTGAAAAACAAAACAAAACAAAAAAAGCCAACCAAGAGGTTGGAGAAAGGCACTTGCTTGCAAAACCTGATGGTCTGGGTTCTATACCCTGGCACCCTTGTAAAGACAGATACACAAAGTGGCACATGCGTCTGGAGTTTGTTTGTAGTGGCAAGAATCTCATTTGCAAGATACCCATTCACTCTCTCTGCTTGCAAATAAATAATTTATTTTTAAAGTCAACCAAGTAGAATGGCAACCTAGTGCTGCTTGTGAGTTCCAGAACATTCCAACTTACCCTCTATAACCTGTTTCACTTGGGACTGGAAGTTCTCAAAGTTGAATGGGGTCAGGAAGCCCAGAGAGCCCAGGTGGAAGGCCATGACTGGAGGCACACTGCCCTGTGGGTAAGGAGATCATGTGGTACTGTTTGGCCTTATAGGAGCCATCAAGGGTGGCTGTGGACAGTTAATAGCTGTGGACCCTGGGGAGGGGTGGACATGAGCCAGGTGAAGGGTGCAGGACCTCCTGGGACATGAGGAATGTCTTAGACGAGGGACCCTGGGGTATGACAGTAAGTCCTAGGTGAGAGATTGGAACATGGGTGCCTATCTAAGCCTGGGCAGGGCCATTACCCAAGGAAGAAGAAATAGGTATGTGAGGGCCAATAAGAAACGAAAGCTGCCGGGAGCTAGAGGTGGCTCAGTGGTTAAAAGTGCTTGTTTGTAAAGCTAGATGATTTGGATTTGATCAGCTTCACCAGCAAACTAGATGCACAAAGTGGTGCATACGCCTGGAATTTGCTTGCAGTGGTAAAAGGTCCTGGTATGCCATTCTCTCCCTATCCCCTCAAGTAAGTAAGTAAATACACACACATATATACATATATATTTTTTTAATAAAAAATAAAACACGGAGTTTGAGAGATGGCTCAGTGGTTAAGGCGCTTGCCTGAAAAGCCTAAGGACCTGAGTTTGATTCCCTAGTACCCATGTAATACCAGATGTACAAGGTGGCACATTCATCTGGAGTTCGTTTGCAGTGGCTAGAGGCCCTGGTGTGCCCATTCTCTCTCTTCCTAATGGCCTCTTTCTCAAATAAATAAATAAAATATTAAAAAAAAAAGAAATAAAAACTCAAACACAGGACTGGAGAGATGGCTCAGCGGTTAAGGCACTTGCCTCCAGTGCCTAAGGACCCGGGTTCAATTCCCCAGGACCCACATAGGCCAGATCCATAAGGTGGTGGCCTTGGTGCTCTCTCTGTCTCTCTGTCTCTCTCATCATCTATCTCCTGTAGAAAATGAATAAATAAAATATTAAAAAAAAAAAAAAAACTCAAACACAAGCCAGCAAGACAGGCCAGCTCACTGGTCACAGAAAACAGGAAAAAACTGGCTAGAGCCAGTTACAAGGCTCTAACCGTAGAGATCACAGTAGACTGGAAACTGAACAACCAGCTGGGAGTGGTTTGGGCAGCATCTACACATAGTGTGTCAGACTAGGAGCCAAAGTCCCCAAAGTACAGGTGGCTTGCAACTCCTGGACAGACACTTCTGCTTTAAGCCAGGCATGGCATCCCACCAGAACCAGCCATCCTCAACCCTGCCCTGGCATTCCACCAAGTTGTGAGGCCACTTGCAGGCCGCTCTCTGTAGGCCTCCATGCCTGACCCCCTGGTGCCCCTTCTTGAGGGTGAGACAAGAGAATTTCAGATAATGTCTCTCCTGTTGCCCTCACCTGCCAGGGCCTTGGCCTCTAGCCCAGCCCTGAGGCATAAGCTATTCCATAGGCTGTGCTGTGTGCGGACATATGATGGACAGAACCCCCATCACCACCCCTCTGGTGCTAACAGAGCATATCTGTCCAAATCTCCGTGCACTCCAGGAACACATAAGTTGTTTGTGTTATTTGAAAACTTGCTCTGAACTGAAAAAAATAATATCCTCAGAGAAAGAACACCATGAAGTTTGCAGCCTTCTGGTATGAAGCTATATGATGAAGATAAGGGAGTAGACTCTGGAAGCACTTCCTCATACTATGCTCACTTGGTGGATGAACACCTATAACACAGCCTCACCTGGAAAAGCGAGGAAGCATAGAGTAGGGTGCCGTCTCCTCCCAGGCATATGATGAAGTCTATCTGGTTGGAAATGTCGTCATAATCTAGAAAGCAGACACAAAACCTGTCACAAAGAACTCCAATGCCCAAAGTACACAGATGTGATGAAGGGTGGACTGTTAAGAAGCTTCGCCACATACACAAGCTGACAAAACTCAAGACAACACACCTTCACGAAAAGTGCAGAACTTCTTCTTCACTGGTCCAAAGTTTTCATCACTCACTATGGCAGGGTCTTCCAGCACTTTCTTTTCCACATATACAATCATGTTGTTCTCCTAGAAGCAAAGCACACCTGAGCCCCATACAGTCCCATCAGGTCATGCTAGTCTTCCCAAGAATTCCTTTTAGGCCTTTCGTGTTAGGATGTGGTGAGCATTTTCTTGACAAGCAAGTCATTTTCATTCTGCTTGCTTCATTCCTATGTGGTCAAGACTCTGGTTCATGACATTAGAGGCCTCTTCCCAATCAGGTGCCTTCTGATTTCAGCAGCTCTAGGATCAGACACCTGGTGCTATAGCTTAGAAGCAATCTAAGAGGAACCCCAGGTCATGTACTGAAGGGGGCCATGATTTTGAGGCACCAAGAGGATGTATCTATGGTGCTCCGAGGTGGCACCTTTGGGAAGTGATTAAGACTGAAGCCATCAGGGTAGAGCCTACCATTGTATCCTGGTGGTTTTATGGCAGGGGGAAAGACCAGAAGGCATTCACATGTACATACAAGAACACACCCAACTCTGGTCATGTGGTGTTTTGTGCCAACTCTGCCAGAATAGAGGCCATCACTATATGTGGCCCCTAGACTTTGCATCTTCAGAACCATGAGCCAAAATAAACCTCTTTTTATTAAAACTTACCTAGACTGGAATTGTATTAATGGCAACAGAAATGAACTTGTATACCTTTCAAACTCACAGGAGAAGTAACTGCCATAGCAATAGGATTCAGGAGGTAGAAGACTGTAAGAAGTACTGAATGAGATGAAAAGAGCTAATAGTGCTGCTGTCATAGGAGTGGGCCTACTACCACAGGAGGGGTTCCTCATAAAAGGATAACTTTGCTGCAGCATAAAGGGCTGTCCAGATGCAGCCCCTCTGTCTTGGGTTTCTTAGCCTCCAGCACTATTGACCTATATTTTTTTCTAACACTTTTTTCTAACTATTTTTTATGGGCTTCTATTTTTTCTAACTAATTTTTTGGACACCTGAATATAGGCTGTTTCAATCCTCAGCTCTACGGCCCTGGGCAAGTCTATTCTCCAGCTCCTGAGTGGGACCCACCTAGCCAAGAGCATTCCAACAAGTCTCCAACTCATGCCTGCCTCACCTCCATGAGGTACATGCAGAGCTCTTTGAAGGGCTGCAACAGGCTGGCATCGCGGATCTTTTTGATGACAAGCACACTCTTGGGAGACTTGTTCCACGTCAACCGCTGGGTTGCAGGGTCCTGGATGTGCCTTTGAGGAAGAGGTA
>PVHP010033498.1:0-19564 GCA_004024765.1 Zapus hudsonius
TGAGGGTGGTCTGTTGGTCTGTGCCCCCACCCCAAAACTCTGGGGGAATGCTTTCAGATCTGCTGCAAGATGTCCACTGGCTGTATCTCCTTCCAGATCCTGGAAGGTGTGTGTCAGTTCTTCCCAGATTCCAGAAGGTAACTAGGCTCACCAGTCTTGTGAGAGCAAAGCTTGGGACCCCACGCTCGAGTACCCTGTCCTCTACAGTGCTCCCTCCTTCCACTCCTTCCACAGGCCTTGCCATGGCAGCCCTGCACGGGAACAGCAGCTTCGCCCCCAGCTTTCATCTGGCCCCAGACAACGCCTCTTTGCTCCCCTTCAACTTCAGTTATGGTGATTACGACCTCCCTTTGGATGAGGAGGAGGACATGACCAAGACCCGGACGTTCTTTGCAGCCAAGATTGTCATTGGAGTGGCGCTGGTGGGCATCATGCTTGTCTGTGGCATTGGCAACTTTGTCTTCATCGCTGCCCTCGCCCGCTATAAGAAGTTGCGCAACCTCACCAACCTCCTTATTGCCAACTTGGCCATCTCTGACTTCCTGGTGGCCATCATCTGCTGCCCCTTTGAGGTGGACTATTACGTGGTACGTCAGCTGTCCTGGGAGCATGGGCACGTGCTCTGTGCCGCCGTCAACTACCTGCGCACAGTCTCCCTCTACGTCTCCACCAATGCTCTGCTGGCCATTACCATGGACAGGTAAGGATGCTGGGCAGAGGTCGAGGGCAGGAGCCATCCAAGCTGCTCCTGTTCCCCCTTTAGAGCTTACAGGCTGCCAGGGACCTGGGCTCGAATGTTCCCTCATCTGCTGAGAGGCTAGAGGAGACTTTGTTTCTCTAGCTGTGTGCTCTTCCCTCAAGTTTGAGCAAGTAGGAACCCTGAGGTGTACTGTATCAGCTTCAGATGTAGGCATGTCACTTGACAGTGAATGACATCAGACTCAGAGGCAAAAGCAAAAAGTCCTGGCAGCTCCTTAGAGTCTATGAAGGAGCTAACAAGGGCAGCTTCCAGTCAAGACAATAGGTGCCAACTTTTCCTGTGGGCCAGATAAAGACACAAAGCCTCCCATTCACCTAGAAAACTTGTGCCCCTTACCGCTCGGCCTTCTCACCCTGAGTAATCACTCATCTGATTTTTATCATCATAGTTTAGTAGTGCCTGCTCTTTAATCACTTCATTAAAAAAAAGGAATCATAGTTCGGCATGGTGGCGCACGCCTTTAATCCCAGCACTGGGGAGGCAGAAGTAGGAGTGAGTTCAAGACCACCCTACATAGTGAATTCCAGGTCAACCTGTGCTAAAGTGAGACCCTACCTCAAAAATCCAAACAACAACAACCAAAGGAATCGTGTAATGTATCATATTGCTACTGGTGACTTTGTTGCAGAGCTGATTGTAAAATAAGATAGCAGGATTTGTGTACAGATAAGAGGGGAGAACATTTTTGCTTTTTTGCATGCATCTGCGCTTATTTGAATACATTTGCATGAGATTTCCAGAAGCCCTTGCTCTGTTATAAATTTAAAGGTAAAATTTATATAGCAGTTAATGACAGATCTTGCATGGTTCATTTATGTGAACAGTTGTCAGCCAGCGCCGAATCACCAGTGCCTATTTCAAGGGGACACTTGATTACCCTTCGAGCTGTGCTGAAGCTCATTTTAATTGTCTGCTTCATTTTTATCCTTTTTATCTCCTTTCTGCTCTTCAATTTTCCCTTGTGCTGAGTGCTGTTTACCGCTTTCTATCTACCACTTAATTATTTTTCCATTGTGCCAACAAAAGACCCAGATGGGTACAAGATGTGTCTTCCCTTTTATGACATTAATACCTGCAGAAAAAGCAATTTTATTCCAGCTTTGAGGATACCCAGTCCACAAAGCGGAGTTTATGAGATGCGTATTTACCCACCAACTGCACAAAATTCCTCAGGAAAATAACACAAAATACCACTTGACACAGAGATCCAGAGTCTTTGATTCCTGAATGTCTCCTGAATGGGAATGCTTTAGGCTGAGCTCCAGAAATCTGCCTTTTATCTATCCAATTCCTTGAGTGATTCTAATGCTTGCTAGAGTGAGTGTGATCACCATTCCCTTCCCTGGCCCCATTGTAACCTTCAGTTCATGTCGTTTGTTTGTGCTTTCATGTTACTGGAGTTTCTTGGGAAGCAATCATCCTGATACAGATAACAAGAGTTTTCACCTCAGCCACCCGCCCCGGGCCCCTGCCCACTCCCTCAGCAGTGCCACCTCTCTCTCTGTGACCTAACCGGAAAGTTGTGATCACTCTCTGCCTTTCTCCCTGCCCCCACCAACTGCCCCACCCATTGTGTTGCGCCCAGGCTAAATCTTGGTATCTACCTCTCCAGCCTTGTCATGAGTGGTTATCATGATGCTCTTTAACCCCAGGGGTCCTCTGAAGTTCACACTCATCTGTGTGAAGCACCCACTTCTCACCATGGGTAGCTCTTCCCAAGATACTTCATTGTTTCAGAAATTTCGAGAATCTCTAATGTGTATAGAATTCACACCAAATCCCAAGTCAAGCACTCTGGGGCTTTCCAAAGCCTACAAGTCTTTCCGTATTCATCTGCGATTGGATTTGCTGAGGGTCCTTCCCTAAAGACTGTGTTTTAAACACAGCGATGTCTTCTGTTTTTGTCTTCGTAGTGTCTAGCATCTATTTTAGTTTGTGTTGCTCCTCCAAACACTGTGAGGCAAGGATCCATGTGCAGGTTGCACTAGGCAGTTCGTGAGGGGGATGAGGATGCAAGGAAGGCAAGACAGCAAATACAAGATGCGCTAGCAGGTGCCATTGTGGGCATATAGAGCTGATTCCTACCCTACTGAGGAACTCCTGGAGCCAGTGTGGGTCCCAGCTCAGGGTTCTCCTATGAGTGGGCAGAGGGGTGCTGGGTGTTTATACACCATCTCTCACAGCCATTGCAGAGGGCTGCTGTGAAAATGCTGCACAAGTAAGTAGTCAAAAGGACTCAAAGCCAGAAAAATCCCACAAAAAATCAATGCAATGCCAGTGCATACCAGAGGCTGAGGTAGGAGGATCGATGTGAGTTTGAGGTCAACCTGGGCTAGAGTGAGACCCTGCTTCAAAAATAATGCAGGTGTTGGCAAGTGGAAGTGGACAGGTGCACACTGAAAGGAAAGGGTACAGAAGGGCACTGGCAGCAGCCTGGAAGACCCACACAGGTCTGTGGGTCCTTCTGTGCCAGACTGTATGGACACACAGTAGAAGAGACACTGCCTTTGACACAGGCAACTTTTATCTGTGCAAAAACTAGCATTTATGAAACATTGGCAATAATTAATTCATAAGTTATTTAATGAATTCATAAAATATAAGCTTTTGTATTTCATTTTCAAAATATTTATTTCTTTGCAAACAGAGAGAGGGGAGGGAGAGAGACAGTGAATGGACATTCCAGGACCTCTGATGGATACACCGCTTTGTGCATATGACTTTACATGGAGACTGAGAAATCAAGCCTGGGCTGGCAAGCTTTGCAGGTCAAGTTTAATTGATGAACTATCTCCCCAGCCCATAAATAGTAGGTTTTTGAGAGGGGTAGGGTCTCATTATATAGCTCATATTGGATTTGAATTCATGATTCTCCTGCTTCAGATTTCTAAGTGCTGGGATTACAGACAAGCACCAGTGTACCCAGTGTTAGATTTTGTTGGAAGAAACACACACACACACACACACACACACACACACACACACACACACACACACACACACTTGCTTATAGAGGAGATACATGGAGACAGAACCTTTTCCCTCAGTGGAGATCAAGAGGGGAGGCAGAGGAGCAAGAACAGCAGGACACATGGATACGCATTTGAGGCACAAGCAGCACATAGAATTATAGGCTTTAGAATACAAGAGCCTAATAAACCCCCTCTTAATTCATCAGGTTGAAAATCAATGAAACAATAAGGCAATTGATCAGAAAGATGGACGAGACTCATCTTTGCCCTGATAATACTGATTTTAGAAGGGGTTGGGGTAATTTTACCTGGAGGAACTTGGGTGACTTTTCCTGGGAGGTTTATTTCTATTCATCCTAGGTAGAGAGAGCAACAACATACCAAAGGGCTTCCATTCAGGTGCTGGGATGAACCTCCAAATCAGGCACAGTTACAGGGGAAAAGGATTTATTGAAGCAACAGATGCAGAAGTTCCATAATGGTGAAAGAGACTGGCCCTCTTTACCAGGTTCAAGCAGAGAGAAAGAGAGAAACCACCACCAATGTCTCACACACACACACACACACAGAGAGAGAGAGAGAGAGAGAGAGAGAGAGAGAGAGAGAGAGAGCGAACAGGCAAGGCCAAAGGAGAGAAATTCCCTTCCCCTTTATATAGCCTTAGGGTGGAGTCCTGCAACCCTATCCCAGACTTAATGGCTTCCTGAGTCTCTAATTTCCTCTCTGCACTGCCCACACAGAAAGGGATATTAATTCCCTTAGCTTCGTTACATCCTGCCCCCCACTGAGAGGCTGCCTTCCTGTCGACATCCTTAGAGACCCAAAAAAGATCAAGTTGACAACAAAGCCTAACCATCACACAGTGGTCCAGCTGGATGAGCCAGTGACTTTGTTGATGTTGTGTACAGGAGCATGGGTGACCCACCTTAGGAAACCTACATCAAGGAGTTTACTGGGATTATTCCAAATTACATGTCTCAGGAGTTTCTGCATTTCATGGGTTTTGAAGTTTTGTGAGTTTGTTGTGAGTTTCATGAGACTAGTGAGCTGCCCACTCCCCCCACAGGAGACATTTCAATGTCAAATAAACAGCAGTGCAATAGTGCTTAAGGACCACCTTGTGCTCAGCACCGGAACTAGATAGGCAGGACTTGTGTGTGCTCCTTGGGAGAAGCGCTGACTCCAAATGCACTTTTACACTTCGTCCAACCTGCTCTACAGAGCAGAAACATCAGGGACATTCTGTGTGCTGTACCCAGAGAATAGTCAGGTTCGTGAAGAAGAGGTTCTATCCTCCTGACCACGAGAAACACATTCAAGCAGACGGGCATCACAAAGGCCTTGCCAGCAAACGAGTCTTGGGAAGTGATGAGCATAAACAAAGAACCCACACTTGCATCATGCATTATGCATGTCTGCTTTTTTGGAAGCTGACGAGAATCGTGATAGATTGTGGCTGCATTGCTGCAGACACCAGACCCTTGTGCCACTTTCTGGCATCTGGCTTACATGGCCGGCTTAGGAATAGAAGCAAGTTCCTTTAACTGTTGAGACATCTTCCCAGAGCGCTCCCCTTTTTTCAAGCAGTGTGGGTCATTGTAAAGAACAGGGGTAAAGCCTTTATCGTATCAAAGTGACTTCATACACGCCTTCTCATTGGAGTGTAAAATGGCTTAGGGGTTTGGGTATAAGACAGCATAGTGAATTCCAGGTCAGCCTGGACTAGAGTGAGACCCTACCTTGAAAAAAAAGCTCTGCATATGGAGCCTTGATTCTGGTATCTATAGGCTACATGAGTGGACTGGCCCATCCCTACTATCCTGCCTCTGTAATGCAGGGTGACATCTAGCAGGAAGGGAAGAAAGCCCTTGTCTACTGCCTGTAGAAGGCCTCCACCTCTCTCTGAGGGGGTACAGCCCTTTACTCAACTTAAATCATGAGATCTGTGAATGAAGAAGAGCAAGCTTGAACACCAGAAGAGTATAAAAAATTAGACCACATGCATCCATAGCCACCTTACGAGGGAAGTTCTGCTTTATCCCCGTTGCATTGGGAAGCAAGTCTCAGAGAGGTTCCTAAGCCGCCAGGGGAAAGCCAGGATTAATTTTACCCATTTGACCTCAATCTTGTGTTCTCCCATCACATCATTGGACTACTCCAGATGCCAAATGATGCTACTAATACAAGCCAGAGCCGGTTAAGCATGGGTCGTGGGTGGGTGCACAGGGAGTCATTGTGCTGGTCTGTGCTCAGACCAAGCTTGATGCCAGGGATAAAGCCTCATCGTTGCCCTCCCTCTCCCTCCAGATACCTCGCCATCGTCCACCCCTTGAAACCACGGATGAATTATCAGACAGCCTCCTTGCTGATCGCTTCGGTCTGGGTGGTGTCCATCCTCATTGCCATCCCATCTGCCTACTTCACCAAGGAAACCATCCTTGTCATTGTCGAGAGCCAGAAGAAGATCTTCTGTGGCCAGATCTGGCCGGTGGACCAGAAGCTCTACTACAAGTCCTACTTCCTCTTCATCTTTGGCCTCGAGTTTGTGGGTCCTGTGGTCACCATGACCCTGTGCTATGCCAGGATCTCCCAGGAGCTCTGGTTCAAAGCCGTCCCTGGGTTTCAGACAGAGCAGATCCGCAAGCGACTGCACTGCCGCCGGAAGACAGTCCTGGTGCTCATGTGCATCCTGGTGGCCTATGTGCTGTGCTGGGCGCCTTTCTACGGCTTCAGCATCGTGCGTGACTTCTTCCCCACCGTGATGGTGAAGGAGAAACACTACCTCACCGCCTTTTACATCGTTGAGTGCATCGCCATGAGCAACAGCATGATCAACACCGTGTGCTTTGTGTCCGTCAAGAACAACACCATGAAGTACTTCAAGAAGGCAGTGCTGCTCCACTGGCGTCCCTCTCCCCATGGGAGCAAGTCCAGCGCTGACCTTGATCTCAGAACCAGTGGGATGCCTGCCACTGAAGAGGTGGACTGTATCCGGCTGAAGTGACCTGCCGGTGCTGTGCAATCCAAGTCCAGTACTCAGAGCATCACGCACCAGCAGGTGTGCAAGATGTACAGGAAAGGACAAGTGTGCTCATGCCCTTCTGCCCTCCAGTATGTGAAGGCTGAAAGTCAGAACATGCCACGAGGCTAGGCGCAAGTCAAGGCAGCTGGTAATTTTGAAACTGGCCCCACATCTGCTGACACCACATAGCGGTGGTCACTGAAACGGACTGAACACCTTCTGCCTGCAAAGCACACAAGAGATGATCTAAGGACAAGAGAAGCTGTCAGTTACTGATTTCTTGCTGTGTGGATAAACCTTTAGACACAACACAAAATGGCAGAAGCTGTTGGAAATATCCAGCTATGTCTAGCTACCTAGTTAGAAAGAAGTCACGAGTGGTGAGCCAGGCTCACGCTCCATGCTCTCTCTCTCTACCTGATCTGCACAGGATGTTCAAGGCACGTAGACACAGTAGAAAGGTAAGGGTGAGTCCGTCAGGACAGAGCCTACAACCTCAAAGGAAGAGAGTTCATGTAGGTATTGACCTCCACACAATTCTTACTATCTCCTGAGATGTTTTATAGGATTCTGGCTGTCAGAAAAGAGTTTTCTTTGCAGACAGACCAGCCTGATAACATTATCTTCAGTGATGTAACTCCAAAGGAAAGAACCAACAGATATCCTTACCACTGATGCTTGGAGTTTCATGATTCTGTTGAGTGAAGATGGATAACCTTGTGATAAGGAACACACCCAGTTCATGACAGTTCAGTGCAAAGGATCTCAGGGACTCTGAGGTCAAGAAAGCAGCAGTCAGAAAAAGAGGCAGAGGTTGAAACCGGCAATGAATATACTCTATGTGGCCGTTTACTAAGATTCGGACTACTTTTTAGAACGTACTTTCTCTTAAGAAGCTCTACTTAGAATCCAAAGACCTGAGTTCAAGTTAGACTGTAGGCCTCACCTGACCTAGATAATTCCTCTCTGTGTATCTCAGTTTTGCTCTGGTGAAATGGAGATAAGCATTTGTTGTACCTGCCTTGGGACCACCAGGAGAGCCCACTGAGGTCATAATGTATGAACAGGATTTACCAGTCTACATATGCTAAGAATGGCTGAATAGCTTGTTGGAGGGAGTTTGGAAAAGTCGCTTACTGTGGTTTATCCTACTGCTTTTTCATTCTTGTTCTTTGGATCAGAGACCCCTGTAGTCATTTTAAAGTAGAACCTCTGCCCTGGGGCACAAAGGCATCCCTACCCCAGAATATAATTAAGAAGATGCAATTCCTAGACGTGCAGCATCTCTGTGGTCAGGGAGTTGGTGACCGTCTTCCTGAACTGTCTGTCGTCAGCACACTCCAGGGCCACATCGCCATGACTTCCGAATCCACCTGTATTGTTACATGTGTTTCCACGGCTTCATTTCTTGCTGGCTCATTTTGAAGCACAGTCTGGGCAAATGGTGCTGGTTTAGAGATTGGCCTTTCCACATTTGGTCAGCTCTTGATTTTCTGTAGTGAAGAAACTGTTAAGTTTGTTTGTTTTTGAAAATTCTTATTCAACAATGGAGCTTCAGCCATTTTTTTTTCTATCACTCAGAAGACTCAACTCATAGTACCTTTAGAAAATGTACATGTACAGCTGGGCAGGGTGGCTCACGCCTGTAATCCCAGCACTTGGGAGGCTGAATAGGATGATTGTGAGTTTGAGGCTAGCCTGAGTTAGTGAAAGGACCACTCCTACATCTCAAAAAATAAAACTTCTTATGTAGACACTGATAAATTGCCCATGCTCCAGTAAATAATCCCGTCCATGCTCGTACGAGCAACCTTAATTAAACTCAGTGGGTCACACAAAACCCACATATGAAAATATAATGAGAAGTGGTTGGGAAGAAAGTCGATGCGAGAGAGTGATATGAAGATAAAGGAGTGAATGTGCTGAAAAGACATTATATGCATGAAACTGTCAAACAAAATAAATGAAAAGCATGCAAAAGAAAGAAATGCAAACTCTGTTGTGTGTGGTGGTACACACCTAGAATCTTAGCACTCAGGAAGCCAAGGCAAGAGAATTGAGAGTTCAAGGCCAGCTTGGGCTATATAGCAAGACTCTTCCCCCCCCCCCAAAAAAAAATCAAAAGTAAATCCACACACACAGAGAATAAAATGCAAACTCCTCTCAGTTTACACAAAGTAGTTTGGAAATTCTGACTTTAAAAAAAATCTCATAATGCATTTCAAATCCAAGGGAGAAAGCATTTTGGATTATTTACATTTTTATAATAATTGCGTTGGGCTTGGGAAATGGTTCATGGAGTACCATGCAAGCAAGAGGGCCTGAGACTCCTGAGTTGAATTCTCCAGCACCTGTATAACAAGCTGGGTGTGACCACACATCTGTAATCCCAGTCCTGTGAGGAGCAGAGGTCAGAGAACTGCTGGAGCTCTTGGTCAGCCATTCTAACTAAAAACAGCAACTCCAGGTTCAGTGAGAGACTCTTATCTCAGGGGATGAAGCTGGCAGAGTGATGAAGGAGACACCTGACGTTCTTCTCTGGCCTCTGTGAACAAACATCTGCACTCAGGTAGGTGCATATGCCACACAAACAAAGGCATTTTTAAGTGTTTTACTTATCTGTAAGCAGATTGATAATATATATGTATATATATATGAGAGAGAGAGAGAGAGAGAGAGAGAGAATGGACACACCAGAGCCTCCAGCCACTGTGAACAAACTCCAGATACATGTGCCACTTGGTGTGTCTGGCTTACATGGATACTGAGGAATTGAACCCAGGTCCTTAGGTTCTGGAGGCAACCACCTTAATTAACCACTGAGCAATCTCTCTGTCCTGCATTTTTAAATAGTTGTGGTTTTTTTCCTCTTTCTCAAATCAAAAAATTCTTTAACAGTAGTAACACATAGGATGTGAGGGCACTCTGGATGCAGCATCTTTCACCCCATTCATACTAGGAGTAGATTCAGCTGATCTGGCTGGCTGGGCGCATGTCACCTTTCTCGCCACTCTATGTGCTATGCCTTCAAAGATGATGGCTTTCCTCAATAGAGGAGGACCATTATTTGGCCAAAGTTACCGAAGTTAATGTAGTGCCCCAGCTATAACCTCTAGACAAGCTCTCAAGTAGATCATGTATCAGTTGAGTCTATCAACAGAATTCATCACCTTTTACAAAATATACCATCCTCCTTTTATTTATATACAGCCAGAAAAGAGATGAGCCACCCATACCTAATATGGAGGGTCCACATGGAACCCCACAGAGACTGATGGGATAAGCAAGAGACCTGTAACCACAGCCAATCAGTCAATGCAGGATAAGCCAGCGAGACAGATACCAACGATTTTCAGTGCAACCTAAAGCAGAAATACAGAGGCCACTAAGACCTCAACAATAAAGCAACTTAATACATCATGACTCGGAACTGAGCGGAAGAGGGGACGGAAAGATTGTAAGAGCAATGGTGGGGGAGAATATCCAGAGACATGGCCCCCTCAGTAACAACATACAAAGGGGGGTGGAACTGGGTTGACTCCTAGGCTGTCCATAACTCCCTACCCCATGGACTGATCCAGACTGCCCTCGGAGGAGGATATCCAGCTGATTGGGGACAGGGAAGAGGGAAATCGGGGAACTGGGCATACCAACACATTATTTGCTCAGTGTATGTAAATATGGATAATAAGGATATACTTTATAAAAAAAAATACAGCCAGAGCCAGGTGTGGTGGCATACACCTTTGATCCCAGCGCTGAGGCACTTGAGGTAGAAGGATTGTGAGTTTGAAGCCAGCTGGGACTAAAGAGCGAGTTCCAGGTGAGCCTGGGTTAGAATGAGACCCTGCTTCAAAAACAAAAATTTTGCTGGGAAAAACTGTAAATATCAATCTAATCTTGTGATCTTCCAGTGAATAAAAGTGTTCTGTTGTTATCCAATGGAATTATAATCACAAAGTTCAAGTAACTCTGCGGCTCTATGTCAGGTTCATGTGTTTAGATATAAATGAAGTAACATAAGTAGCTCAACAGTGAAACAAGGAATTTACCGTAGGCATTTGAAAGCAGTGGCAGCTCAGACTATCAAATATGCATACATTTAAACTCACTTCATACTAAAAATGCAATATCATTTAGCAAAACATCCATTTTCTTGAGAAAAAATAGTTTATATTATAATGAATGTATGATAAAATTTTCTTTTTTCATTTCCCCCCCCCCCACAGCCGTCTCTTGCCATTACAAATTAATGCCTGTCTGGATTTATGTGGGTGGCTGGAGAGTTGAACCCAAGAGCAGGCCTTGCAAGCAAGAGCCTTTAACCACTGAAATCTTTACAACCCCAGTGATAAATCTTTCTTAAAGCGTCCAACATTTGAAATAAGTTGGTTCTCGGATTGGAGAAATGAAAAGATGCTATCAAGCCCTTGGGCATGAAAAACAGATACATACTTGACAAGGAACAATGTGACATGGGGAAGGTGATTAGAAAACTTAAAAACAGGTCCAAAGCACATCCTCTGAATTTAACCATTATGTCTTCTTGTTCTCAAAAGGGGACAGAGAGAGAGAGAGAGAGAGAGAGAGAGAGAGAGAGAGAGAGAGAGAGAGAGAGGAGGAAATGCCTAGAGGGCACATAATTCAACTCCTTTCTTAGATGAGAAAATTCCAAGGGAGATGTACAAAGTGGCTCATGCACCTGGAGTTCATTTGGTTAGAAGTCCTGGCATGCCCATTCTCTCTCTGACTGTCTTTCTCTTCCTCCCTCCTCTCTCTCCCTGCTTGCAAATAAATTAATAAAATAAAAATAAATAAAATATTTTTTAAAAGAAGGCACAAAGGCTGACAGTCAACTGACATCTTGAGTCCTGGTGAGGCAGAGTTCTTTGGAACTCAGTCCCCGAACTCTGTTCTCTAGATTTGCCACTGGTAATATTCTTTTGGGGCCTGTATTCCTAACTACCTACAAAATGGGGCCTACTTTACCCCTATTTCCTATCAATAATGCTTTTAAAGTTATTCTGTTAGCAGAAGTCACTTCGTGATCCTGTCATTTATAGAAGCCAATAAACAAAGACAGTAATTGAATCTTAAAACTGCACTTTATTCAGAAAGCCAGCAATCTGAGAAGAAAGCGAATGAATATCCCAGAGATCTATTTTACATCTAAGCTTCAGCCAATAGGTTATATAGGAGGGGAAACAATGACAGTCAATCATTCCAAAGTTTTACTCTTGTTCCTCTTCTCAGGTGATCAGTCTTGTCTTTGAGATTTGTGGAGTTGGTGTTTCTCCTCACTTCTGCACTCCTCTGTCTACTGGGCTTCACATACATATACAGCAAGGCCACTGTACCTCCATGCCTCTGGAGTCCTCGTGCATGTGCTGGGTTACTCTGAAGCACAAACGTGTTCTTACAGAATATAGAATTACCTCTGTCTGTCTCCTGCCAGCCCATGTACATTCACAAACAGGTGCAAAATCTGAGTGGGACAAAACATGTTCCCCACAGAGGTTGAGCAATCTGATGCTGCCTTCCTGCTTCATCTTTAAGCAGGTATGCTTTCCAAGGTCTATTTAGGGCCATGTATCTGCATTTGGGGGATTTACCTTGGTCATTTTTGTTAGGTCAAAACTCAGGCAACACCTCGGTCCCCTCCCCAACCAGAGTGGTGAGCTTCAAGAGATTTTCAGCGCCAAAGCCTGCCTCCTAAACAGGAGATAAGTCCCCCCACCTGCTGTGTCTCTGTCTGGCCAGAGGGACTGTCCTTCCTGAAGCCACCTGGGCCCTTCCACCAACCTGGGCATTCCCCTTAAATTCCTGATCTGACCTTGCCATGTGCTTTTTCCCACTTGGGAGATAACCAGGAGCTCGGGGTCCCTTTTCTCCCATTAAAGCCTTTCCTTTCAGAGCTGTCTCTCATGGTGGGCATTTCCATTCTAACATCTGGTGCCGAAACCAAACTGCTTTAATTTGACCAAACTGTTTTAATTTGACCAGGTTCTACTCTATTCTTAACCATATTGTTTTAATCAAGATTTTACTCATTTTTCTCATCTCTAATGTCTCAAGTTCATTGCTTATTTATGATTTAACTACTCTCTCTCACTCTCTCTCTCTCACACACACATATTGCTGACTTTAACCTGTTTCATGCTTCTATACTGATTTACAAAAATGTCTTTTGCTAAATTCCATCCCTAAATATAGGTCCTACATTGTGTAAGAACTAAAATGTTTTAATCTGTTTTGATTCTCTGAGATTTGAGCCAGCTATGACTACCTAACATCTTAAATAATGTCCTGATGCTTCTCTTCTGCTCCCATGACTAACTGGTTCTATGGCAATCTGATCTATATTATTCTACAGCCAACTATTTAAATCAATTTCTTGTACTATATTCACAATTCCTTAAGGGCAATACTCATATGTTCAGGGCTGGGAAGATGGCTCTAGTTAAAACACTTGCTTGCAAAGCCTGCTGGCCTGGGTTCAACTCCTCAGTACCAATCTAAAGCCAGATGAACAAAGTAACACATGTGTCTGGAGTTCATTAATCGTGACAAGAGACACACCTATAGTGTCTCTCTGTGTCCCCCCTCCTTCCCTTGCTGCTCTCTCTCTCCAAATACATTTAATCTTTTTAACTGTGATATTTTATTTCATATATTTAATATTTAGGACAAATTGTTATGTTCAGGATGTATGTTCAGTAAATTTCTCTCTCCTTATAAATACATTTAACTTTTAAAAAATGTGTTCTTTTATTTTGTATTTTTAATATCTAACGGAAATTGTTATGTTCAGGGTGCATGTTCAGTAAATTCCCATTCCAACTGAGCCAATGATTATCTGAGCTGTAATGGAATTTAAATTCATACTGCTGGAATAGATCATTATGGTTCCAGTTCTAAACATGACCTCTGTGACTACCTTTAATCCCAGCACTTGGGAAGATGGTAAATCAAAGATTTCTACTGTATATCAGATTAATTGTTATCCATGATTAAGCTAACAGCATTGTCAAACTGTTTTTCTCTTTGAAAATAATTTGTCAAAAATACTAGAAGTCAGCTGTTCTAGTTCAGTAATGGCCAGACTCTGCTCTATTGTGGGTAATCATAGTCTCTATCTAGGTTTTATTTAAACAATTGTCTTATGTTGGGTATTTCAGGTCTATTGCCTTTAAATTAACTAACTCCTTTAAGATATATTCCCTGCTTCAGAGTACAACCTCAAGCTACAACATGGCCTTCATCTGAGAAAAATGATTTCAGCCTCTGTGGTTGTGTTTCCAACCTCTCCTGGGTAATTGGTATGTTTGAAAACATAGATGTTAAGATTTATGCTGTTTTGTCTATTCCTGATGATTTCCAGGCTAGATAAATTTATTTGGGCTTTATTACTAAAATAGCGTTTTCAAAACTGATAGCATGTTCTATCTGTATTTATAGTCATGATACAGTTAAATCTACTTCCATATTTCAGTTATGGCCTACACTATCCCCAGACAAACAAACTTAAATGTTAGACAATATATTTAAGTTATGCCATTCTTCAATACATGCTTAGTAACCAGAGCTGTCTCTCATGGTGGTCATTTCCAATCTAATAGTTTTACTGTTTAAAATGGCCTTAAAACATAGTGCTAAAGTGATGTCCACTGTTCCCAAGCACAAGAAGGCTATGATACACTTGCTGTAGATAGCTTCATGTTGCCAGGATGAACGCTCAAACCAGACACGGTTTGGGGGAGGAAGGGATTTATTTCAAGGTTACAGCTTCAAGGAAACTTCCATCTTTGAGAGCTCAGACTGTTCTGCATACCTTTGGGCTCGAAATCATATCTACCGCCAAATACACCTTAAGGCTGGATCCCAGAATCTGCCCCCAGTGACACTACCTCTAGCCATGCAGCCGGAGACCCAAGTTATAAGCTTTAATAAAACACCAGAGTCTATGGTGGAAATGCATTCAAACTGCCACATGTTCCTTACATAGAAAACAGATACGTCAGAGAAGCTTCATTTAGGCTCGAGTTACAGTGGTGTTGGCCATGAACTCAATGTTAAGGACTCAACAAAATCTCTTTAAAAGGAAATACCCATTTTTTAAAAGCCTGTGTATTGATCAGTTGACAAAATGTACTCAGTGGTTCATAGGAGCATGGCCCTGTGCTCCCAGTCAGTCAGTAATTGCTAATTCTTCCTCCTTTGGGGGGTATTTTCTAACTTTGTGTTTTAATAACTTTAGAACAAAATTGTGAAGAATGAGAATTGAGTTCAAATCTTGTTTGTCATCACCTTGGACACTTGTTAAGTGAAACAATGTGGTCTGTGGTAGTTTGAAGAGGTGTCCCCAATAGATTCAAGAGTTATTAAAGCTTGTGATTTGTCCCCAGCCTCCTGGCTGGCGGATGTGTCACCTTTGCCTGACCTCCTAGGCTTTAGCCCTAAGATGTGTCTGGGGTGGATATGGAATTCCAGCCATAAATATACAAAGAGCAGTCTGGGATCTGCCGAGCTTACTGTTTGCTGGTGTTTTTGTGGTGCTGGTGAAGGGTTTCTCTCTCTGCTTGGATCTGTGAAGGGGAGCAATGTCTTTACACATTGTGGAACTTCCTCTGGATTTATAACTTCAATAAATACTTTCCTCCCCAAACTGTGCCTGGTTTGGAGATTCATCCCAGCAGCATGTGGCTATGACATGGTTTAAGAATTTAATTGGTCAAACTGTCACTTGTTGTAACATCCCAGCTGCCCCTCCTTGGTATCTGTGATGGTTAGATTTTGTTGTCAACTTGGATCTTTTAAATTATGTTGGGTGGGTCTCTGAGGATGTTTGCAGGAAGGCAGCCTCTCAGCAAGGGGCAGGACTAAAGAAGCTCAAAGAAGCCACTTCCCTACAAATTGAAACCTCTTGGATAATAGGTCTGCGGTGAAAATACACACCTTTAAGCAACCACAGCAGACACTTTCTGAGGACCACATGTTTTAAGAGAACAGCTTCTCTTCCCCGTTTAGCTCTGAAAGCTCAACCTCCTCTGCTTTATAGTGTTGCTATACAAATGGAAGAAGAAAACCACAAATTCTCCTCTTTCCCAGATTGGAAAGAACAATAACACTTGGCTAAGATTTTAATTCAGTGCTTGTGTGGCAATTTCCAGGCTCTTCAAGGATGATCCTTCCTAGCCAAGGCCAGGGGGGCTGCTGTTGGAATGCAGTGCTATTCCTACTCCCACAGTCCCAGGTACCCACTGTGAAGACAGGCAAAAGAGGAGCCAGTGAGCCACATAAAGTGTGTAGTTCAACTCCACTGAGGAGATGTGGTTTTGAAAAGTATGAGGCAAATTATGAAATAAAATGTTACTCAGCCTCCCTGTGAGCAAGATATACACATAGTTGAGAACTTCTGAAAAGGACCCTTGTGGCTCAGGAAACAAGGCCAAAAATTACAAATGGGAACTCATGAAATTAAAAGGTTTCTGTACATCAAAGGAAACTGTCAATCAACTGAAAAGGCAGCCTAAAATCTTTGCCAGCTATAGATCTAGTGGAGGATTAATATCTAGACTATACCATGTTGTAGACAGCTTCATGTTTCTGGGATCAACATCCTAACCAAGCACAGTTTAGTGGAGGACAGGATTTATTTCAAGCTTACAGGTCCGGGGTGGTGGTAGGGAGGCAGAAAGTCCATCAGTGGCAGAAGAAACTGCTTCCATACATCCAAGCAGAGAGAAACAACCAAACAGCCAGTAAAAACTAAAAGCAGCAAGCACAAACCATCAGCAAGCAGCAGGGGCCCTGCCAGAGCTCAGTCTGCTCCCTTACAACTTAGGGCAGGAATTCAGATCCACGCCCAAGTGACCCTTAGGGCTGGACTCCAGGCTCTGCCTCCAGTGACATCCCCTCCCACCAAGCAGCTGGAGATCCAAGTTATAAGCTTTAATAAAATATCTGACTCAGTAGGAGACATATATTGAAACTACCACACACTAAGAACACAAAAGACTAAATATAAAATAAACAATCCAAACAAAAATGGGCTATGGAACTGAACAGAGAGTTCTCGAAAGAAAGAATATACTTGGCTACTAAATAATATTTGAAAGTTCAACATACTTAGCCATGAGGGAACTGAAAACTAAAGCTTTTCTCAGATTCCATCTCACCCCAGCCAGAATAGCTGACATTAAGAAAATAAATGATTCCTTCTAAATATTTATGTTTATATCAATTGATTGGTGTTTCACTCAACTTCCATCATAGAAGTTTCTTTTGGCAGTGGGAAGAAGTTAATAAATGGACACGTATCTGGCCAAAGTGCTGAGAACAAGTGTGCTAAACCCAAAATGAGACCTATCGATCACCTCTTCCATGGCTCAGGGAACATCTTGGAAGAGGGCCTAAAAAGAGCCAGAGGGCGGGGAGGTGTGCTGCGGAACATCATGGATTCAGAAGAGGTTCATAAGACCCCATTCCTCAAAGGAGCTACTGGCAGTTAATGGTTGGTCAGGGAGAGGAAGTCATGTTCTTCAGTGGTGTAGCCACTGGTAAGTTGTTCATATTTCAGGAAACAACTGCCCATCCATGCTCATGAAACCCCAACTTAACTGAGTCACAAGAAGACATGAAAGAAGGAAGAGGATTAGTAGGAGAGAAGTTTAGCAGGATTGGGAAGCGTACGACAAAAGGTAATGGCCAGCATTTATTGATATTTGGTTTTACTTTATTTTTTGACAATTTCATACAGGCATATAACTCATTTTGGTCATATTTACCCCATTACCTTCTGTCATTATGGAGCACAGAACCCATGTTCACTTAGAGGGATAACTGGGTCCATTGGTAGTTCTATGTCCATTCTGTCTAGGAGACTCCACACTGCTTTCCATAGCGGTTGAACAAGTTTGCAGTCCCACCAGCAGTGAATGAGGGTTCCTCTTTCCCCGCATCCTCGCCAGCAACGATTGCCATTTTTCTAGATTGCTCAGCAGAGCTAGATAGGAAGACCCTATTGCTAAAGGCACATTGTGGTTGCAACACAAGGAGAAATCCAATGGTTAGATTTCACAGTGCTGGAAGGTGCTGTGCAGGCAGCTGTACAAGAACAACCACCAACAGTTCAAGCGAGCTGTGCATTCTGTGCACTGTAATATTGACCCAACAGGCAAGATGTGACCACTGGCATGATAGTAGTCACTGGTATGGGGTTACCAACCACTTTCCCATTGGAACTGAGGCCTGTTCCACAGATGGGAATTCATGCTTTGTACTATTAACATGGTCAAAATCTCATGGCTAGAGATATCAAAAGCTCTAGAGGGGAAAATACTATTGTTATTTTTCTGAATGGACATGTTGTTAAGCTGCCTTCTAAGCATATCTTTTCTTTTTTTTTTTAATATTTTATTTATTCATTTTCAAGCAGAGAGAGAGAGAGAGAGAGAGAGAGAATACCATGGCCACCACCTTGTGGTCTGGCTTATGTGGGTCCTGGGGAATTGAACCCGGGGCCTTAGGCACTGCAGGCAAGTGCCTTCACCGCTGAGCTATCTCTCCAGCCCTAAGCATATCTTTTCTAATGTGTTTCATTGGGGTTGATTGCATGAACATGAGCCACACCACTGAAGGAAATTAATCACTCCCCCTCCCCACTAGTTTCCAATAATTCATCAGAGAGGGGTGGGGCTTCCTCCAACTATGATGGAATATTGATGGCCCCCATCTTGCGTGTGTCTTGAGCTGCTAACCACTGCTGCTGTGAGTGCCTGAGTGCACTAGCCATGTCACAGCCTGGAGAGAACATTCCATAGCACTGCTTCCATTCCCTCATCTAATATTCTCTGAGGTTCCGGGGAGGGATTGGTGATGACAGAGGTGTTCCCTTGAGAGCTGAGCATTCAACAGGCACATTTATATTCTGCATCTCTACATTAACTGCCGCTGACCAAGGCTGAGAGCAGCCCTTTGCAGGGAACTACCTAGGCAGGAGGATGTCCTCAGACACCGTGGAGTCAGAAACCCTTCTGGACTGGACTACCTGTCAGCAAGCAGAGCTTGTCACACTGACCAGAGCACTGATTCTGGCCAAAGGGTTGTCAGTAAAAATGTATGTGGATCCAAACTATGCTTTCCACATTCCCATCTGTAGGGGAGAAGCGTCTTAACTTCTAAGGAGTTGATGAATATTAGGAATAAGGCAGCCCCCATTTTGGAGGTAGTTAGTCAGAGTTACATGCCCCAGAAAAACGTCATTAATAATGAGTCCAGGGACTGAACTTCCCAAAGTGCTAACCCACCATGAATCACCATGATGTCAGCTGACCACCCACCCTCCAGCCTCTGTTCTTTTACCAAGAGCCCCATATACATTCAAAGTGACCCTCTAATCCATCCTGACTTGATGCTTAATTTAAATCTCTAAAGGTACAGGAATCCCAGGTCACCAAGTGGTCACCTGCTTGGGTCCCCTCCTAGCTTGGGAGATTTATGTTTTACTTTCTAAGAATAAAGCTTTAGTTCTTTTTGGCAGCCATCCCATTGTCCCAGCATCTTCTAAATACTGGGGTCTTCACTGCAACCGGTGGTTCCATGCCATCGCCTCTGTTGCAGTCAGCTTTCTAGTTGCTGCGCAGAGAGAACCCAAGCAAAAGCGGCTTGTAGAGGAATGGGTTTATTTGGCTTACGGACTCGAGGGGAGACTCCATCCTGGCAGGGAAAACGATGGCATGAGCAGAGGGCTGGACATCACCTCTGCCACAGCACTGCAAACAGCGGCAGGAAGGTGTGCCAAACACTGGC
>PVHP010033499.1:0-19824 GCA_004024765.1 Zapus hudsonius
TATTGCTACAGGAGCACTGGGATTACAGGTGCATGCTACTGCATCCAGCCTTATGTGGGTTCTGGGATGCAAACTCAGGTCCTCATGTGTGCACAGCAAGCATTTTACCCCCTGAGCCATCTTCCTGGACCCAGGCATACTTTTTCTTCTGATGGCTCATAAATTCCCTACATAGTTTCCTAATTGTTTGACACTTAACAAGTTTTCATGAATCGAATTGGTTTGTAAACAGTCACAGGATTACACTATGCTTGCCATTGTGATCATGGAAGTGTTGTGTGCACACTCCATGCACACATATGCAGAGACTGGAGGGTGTCAGTGTCCACCTCTATTGCTCTTCATCTTATATTTCCCTGAGACAGAGTCTCTCACTGAGCCCAGAGCTGCCATTTTTCCTCTTGTTTCCACCCTTACTAAGTGGGATTACAGACATGTATGGCCATACTTAGCTTTTCACATGGGCGCTGCGGATTAAGCTCAGGTCTTAGGCTTCTGCAGCAAGTACTTTTACCCACTGAGCCATCTCCTCAGCCCCACGGAAGTTTTAAGTTAGAAAATATGCAATGCACGAAATAGCCATATGTAAAATGCATATAAAAAGTTACCCATGATACATGGGAAAATGCCATTATGTCTGTCTCATTTTTGTTTAGACATACTGATTAGAACTATGTCTGTTTGAGGCTGGAGAGATGGCTCGGCAGTTCAGGCACTTGCCCGTAAAGCCTAACGACCCAGATCCAATTCCCCAGTACCCATGTAACGCCAGATGTGTGACACAAAGTGGTGGATGCATCTGGAGCTCACGTGCAGTGGCTAGAGACGACTCTCTCACTCCTTGTAAATAAAGAAATTGAAATATTGAAAGAAAGAATGTAGGCTTGTTTTTGAGCGGGTGGAAGGGTGAGTCTCACCTGCGCTGGCTTGAGCACCAGGGTGTTGCTGGCAGCCAGGCATGCGGCACTCTTCCAGGCCAGCATCATGAGCGGGTAGTTCCAGGGGATGATGATGGCGCAGACGCTGCAGGGGAGGGAGACACCCTGAGTTTTCTTATCTCAACACAGTTCCAGCCACACAGAGGCGCTGGCCTTATCTTACCCGAGTGGCTCCTTCTTAGTGAAGGTCAGGTTGCGATTTGGACGGGCCTGGTTGATGGGAATGGTAGACCCCTAAGGGACAGAAGGGTCATTACTTCACTCATTCAAACTGATGAGCTTAATCTCAGAGAATCATTTTGTCTGCCCTTATTTTTTCCTTAGCTAATATGTTCCTTTTTAAAACAACAACAAAACACCTACAGACATAGGAAATAAACGGAATTCTCAGAGTCACCCTCCGCTACCAATTTCTACACACGACAGAGGATGCTACTGCCTGCCCAGTGTCAATTCTTTCCTTAGTAGTAGAAGCCCCACGCTGCTCATGGGGACAGCACCAGGCCCAGACACAATGCTGTGTCCCTGTCTCCACAGCAGACCGAGCTGACCTACGGGAGAGGTAAGCGGGAAGCCTTGGACGTTAAAGCAGGCTCCTTCCTCTCAGAAACGTGCTTTTCCTCTTCCCTCTGCTCTCACTTTCTTCTCAGGATCTTGCCAGAACAGCTGCACTGCACTGGACCTTATGAGACCAAGGTGGAAGTCACATGGTGGTAAGGATGGCCTGACAGAGAGATTGAGAGAGAGAGAGAGAGAGAGAGAGAGAGAGAGAGAGAGAGAGAGAGAGAGAGAAAGAGAGGGAGAGAGAACAAGCCTGCATGTCACATGCTAGTTCAGACTGTCTTTGGACTCCTTGGAAGAGGACAAATAAACTTCGAACTTGGGTGTTCTGTACACAGCCAAACAATCCCACTGATTCACAGAGGTCTCTGCTGGAATCTGCTCGCTTGTCTTGCTGCCCAAGACACCGCTGTGGTTACTGATATGCATGTGCAATCTCTTATCCGAAACCAGGTGCCCAGGTCTGTTTCAGAGTACAGCATTATTTTTGTACTTTAGAAATATAATATAGGACAAACCTTTTATCTGTCACCCACCGAGCCTCCCTAATCAAACACATTCATATCTACTCCGTGCAACAGGAATATTCTCTCTAAATGAGGAAAAGACTAGAAACAGATTTGTGTTCACATAGGCCAGAGGCTGGTACCAATGCGTTTGAACCAATCAAACAACTCTATTGTCAGGTTTCAGAGCTATTCATCTTGCATAATTGGGGAGAAAGATGAACCACCATTACTAAATGTCTGTGAAGGCATGACTTTTGGCTGAACCATAATCAAACTTTACTGAGATTTAAGACCTACTGTTTCAGACTTGCCCTGTTGCAAACATTGTCCCTAATCTTTATGGCAGCTCACAATCCACATGCTATTGTATGTTGTATTCACAGAGGAGGGAAATAAGGCCAGAGGAGGTCGTGAGTGGCAAAGCTGAGCTGTGGACCTGGTTTTACATGAACTGGCAGCAATGTGCCCAGACGAGACACTTTGGTTCCCAGTCTTCTCAGCAGACCCACAGCTAACTGAAGACAGCGCAGGGCAGTGGGAGGCTGGGGACACATTTTCAAGCTGTTTTCTTCTTCCCTCCTTTCCCCGCTTCCTTCTTGCTTCTAGAACTGTAGCTGTGATGGTTGGTGCTTCAGGAGCCATCTTGAGGTTATGAGTAGCTGGATTCTGGGCTTTGCTATGGGTCCGCCCTACTTTTCCTCTGCAGGCCCAATGCTCTAAATGCTGAGGCCAAGAGAAGTCCCCGGTTGACATCCACGCATGATGCTTACTAGTCATGAAAACAAGATATTTGCTGCACCCAATACTTTATCATTTTTTTCCCTTATGCTTGGTCTGTTTCAGCAACCCTTCCTACAGTGTCGCCCTGGCGTCTTTACATTCAAATTGCACACCTTCCCCGCCCCATGATCCATGCTTCTGTCAATTCAGCTGAAAGACCATCTGATATTCTCTAGAGACAATATAATAAAGTGTAAGCAGAGACCGTCACGAGAAGATCTAAGTTCCAGCATGGTTCTTTGGCTCTCTTGCTATGGATTCAGGAGAAGCGCCATTTCCTCACCTCTGTGTTCTTACCTGTCTGTTTGGAGACAGGGTCTCACGTAGCTCATGTTGACCTCCAACTTGCTATGTAGCCCAGGATGACCTTGACCTTCGGATCCCCCTGCCTCTACCTCACAAGTGTTGGGGTTACAGGCATGTTTATGTGGTGTCAGAGATGGAACCCAGGGCCTGTGCATGCTAGGCGAGCATTCTGCCAATGGAGCCATTGCCTAGCCCTGCATCCTTACCTTCAGTAAGGGAACAAGAACTATCTACCTACCTCCCATGCTTGCTGTGACCTTGCTACGGCCTTGAAATTGTCGCCATAATTCATGCACGAGCAACTTATTTCCCCCTGCAGCATTGGGAGGTGAGAAAAGGCTCTCTTAGCCTTTCTGAATGGACTCACTATAGGAGGACGGCGACAAGGTGCCATCAGGGGACAGGAGCCAAACCTGCTACAAACTAACGAATGTGCGTCCTTCCTCCTTGGGAAGCAGAGAACATCTGTGCTTACCTGAATCTTGTCACACCAGCCCGCGAAGTATCTGAACGTCTGCACAGACATTCCGATGTGAGTTTTCAGAGCCAGGGTGTAGACAGCTCCAGAGTCCAGGGCTTCAATGGTTGCCAGCTCCTCTTGGTTTTCTTCTAGCAGGTCTGCAAGTCTGTGCGGTCAGGAAGAGAAGTCCACCCAGAAAAAATTGATGGAGGCCCTATGTGGTGGTTTGAATGTCCTCCATAGCCTCCTGAGTTTTAAATACTTGGTCCCCAGCTGGTGGCAATTTGGGAAGTTGTGGAGCCTTTGAGAGGTGGAGCCCTGCTGGAGGAGGTGTATTCCTGAGGGTGAGCTTTGAGGTTTACTACTGCAGCCCACTGGGTGTTCAGAGCTAGCTTACTTCAACTACTTCCTTCCTGCCAATGTGGAGATGTGACCCAGACTTCCTGCTCAGGTCTGCCGTGCTTGCCCCACCATGATGAAACGCCCCCTGAAAGCCTTTCCTCCCTCGAGCTGTTTCTGGTTGGGTGATTTTCCCCAGCAAGGAGAAGGTAACTGCTACACCCTACTAGCGCTAACTCCCAAACTGAGATTCCAGAGGTGAGCCCAACGGGACCAGCTACCTGTTCTTATGGAGATCATGGTCCACGAGGAAAGATAGATTTTAAATCTCTGTATAAATGATTTGTTTCAGGAAGTCACCATCATTATTACTATTATTAGTGCAGTGCTGGGGATTGAACCCAAGGCCTCATGCAAGCTAGGCAAAGTGCTCTGTCACCAAGCTACATCCCAGCCCTCTGCTTCAGGAGTGACGAGGAGAAAAAGAGGGTGTCAGCAGAAAGTGTCACCTGCACCCTTCATGCGGAAGTGTAGTGGCTGAGCCATGGTGATCCCAGGAAGAGGGGTGATGAGAACCGGTCCCAATGTGGGCAGTCCAGACATACAGAGGGAGATGTTAGAGAGTCCCTCACAAACCCTTGAGGACCTATGAAGACTGGCTGGTACAGAAATACTTCCATGAAAGTGGACAAGATGATGGAAACATGGAATGATGTACAAATGCATAGCAGAATTGTCTCTGGGGTTCAAGTTCTTTGGGAAGGAGGTGCAGGGGGGGGACCACTCTGTGGTTAATCTTCATTGCCAACTTGATTGGATTCAGAATGACCTTGGAAAGAAATCTCTGGGCATGCCCATGAGGGAGTTTTTAGATGAGGTGAATTGAGGTACCTTTCCAAGGAAAGGAGGGGGGGTCTTGGACTGAGTAGACAGATGAGAATGAACCGAGCACCAGCGTTCATTGCTGTCTGCTTCCTGACTGAAGATGCGGCCTTATGTTCCCGTCAGCATGTCTTCCCTGCTGTGCTAGAACTGTGAACTGTGAGCCAAAATGAACCCTCCCTGAGCTTGTGTGTTGCCAGGTATTTGGTCAAAGAGTAAGAAAAGAAACTAATGTGACATGAAATAGTCAAAATTGATCTTTTGTGTTCACCTTCCTCATTCTTCCTTCCTTCCTTTCTTCCTTCCTTCCCTCCTTCCTTTTGTTTTTTCTCTTGGGCCATTCTAAAGTTGAGCTTGAAAGCCATTCTGTCCTGACGTTTCTTCCAGATCTCACTCTAAAAGATCTTTTAACTCAGGCAAATTTAAAGATGGCTTTAAATAAGAACAAAATGGAACGAAGAATCAATCCAATCCCATTACTTAAACTGAGTTACTCATTTATAACCTTCTCAGGCCCTGGCATTTGTCTTTCTTGCTCCTATTTGTCTTTGACGAACAGTAGAGTGTGGGTTAGTCCCCACGTGCAGTTCTGTCCATCCTCTACCTTGGAGAATGACCTTTTGAGGTTCCCTCACCTGGCCACCTAGAGGCACCTGCAGGAGATCTGTGGACTGGTGGAGAACGTGGTCAGGGGTTTAAATTCCCCAGCTCCCTCTCTGATGCCTCCTCCACCTCTGCCAAGACCACTGTAGCGTGCTCTTCAGTGGCTCCCAATCATGCAGGATTCTAGTCACCTCTCCTTCCTCTGTCCCTTCAGACCTGGGGGAAGCAGCTTCCTCTTCTGCTGCCCTTACATGGGCTCCTCCATTAGCCCATGTGGGCATCCCTTGACCTTGCCCGCATCTTTATACATCGTCCTTGATACCACTTTTTTTTCTAACTGGTGCCCTGACTAATATAAGTAATAATGCAAATATCGGAAAGTATTTTATATGACTTGAGTAAAGAAGACATCGTACAGTAAGTATATGATAGAATGCTTGCAGGAATATTTAAAGCCCTGACAATGTTGGCCAAAGGGAACGGTCTTTTCTAGAACAGACCTGTACATGAGTCTTCCTCTTTCTCTGGCACTCATTCTTCCCCATTCACCATTCTCAAAGGCGTCCTTGGCAGCGGCTACCGCCTTGTCAACATCCACCAAAGAGGCAAAGGATACTTTGCAGATTGTCTATTCAAAACAAGTAAAAACAGGTCACCCAAGAGATCTATCCATGTGGTTCTTGGAACGAATATTAGATTAATAATCAAAGTAGAGTATTACAGCCAGGCACGGTGGCACACGCCATTAATCCCACACTTGGGAGGCAGAGGTAGGAGGATTGCTCTGAGTTTGAAGCCAGCCTGGGACTACAGAATGAGTTCCAAGTCAGCTTGGGCTAGAATGAGACCCTCCCTCAAAAATCTCTGGGCTGGAGAGATGGTTCAGTGGTTAAGGCACTTGCCTCTAGTGCCTAAGGCCCTGGGTTCAATTCCCCAGTACCTACATAAGCCAGACCCACAAGGTGGTGGCCCTGGTGCGCTCTCTCGCTCTCTCTCTCTCTCTCTCTCTCTCTCTCTCTCCCTGCTTGAAAATAAATAAATAAAATATTTTTAAAAATCCAAAGAACTTGATGGTGGAAAATTAACCTATCCATGGTTCACAGGGCGTGAAGGTTGTGAGTCTGCACTTCGATACTTCCTCAAGCCACATTCATTCTAAAGGAACATGCTGGAACCACCGGACAGTTCTCACACTGTGACAGGGAAGCTGCATGCTTGCCATGAATTTTCAAAGTCTGAAATTCTCTTCACTAGAGCTCTATGCGGAAGACTGTGCACAGATCCAGCTGTCTAGATTGGTCATCAATACACAGACTACAGTTGTTATGATGGTTCACAGTAGTCAGTGCCAAAATTCAACCAGTGAAAGAAACCCATGAAAACAGTGCTGAGGGCAGAGGGCTAGGACACAGCGACTTCAGCCAGCCTGCTGTGCAGCTGCGTTACTCACAGATCCATCTGCTGGGTTGATAGTGTCATAAGTCTCTCCGTTATCAGCATCCATGAACTGTCCATTTATGAAACACTGATATGGCATTTTTACTGTCATATCGTTGACCTCCTTTGAAACCTGTGAATTGTATTAATAGTCAATGGATTTCTATGCCGATCAACTTGGTAACAAACAGCTGTAAAGAAACGTACATACTAATGCAGGAGAAGCTGCCACTGGGATTCTAATGGCTGCTGTCAGCAGAGACCAGCTACAGGTGACACAGGTGAGATAAGGCCTCAAGAAGCTGGACTGGCCATTGAGGATAAAGTCCTCTGAGCTGCTGCTCAGATTTTACCAAAGGCCTCCAGACCATGCGGACAGCGCCATCTAGTGGACACTATGATGAGCACAGCCATTTCTGTCCATCCTTGAAGGTTTTTTTTTTTTTTTTTAAAAATATTTTATTTATTTATTAGAGAGAGAAAGAGAGAGGCAGACAGAGAGAGACAGAGAGAATGGGCACAACAGGTCCTCCAGCCACTGCAAATGAACTCCAGACACATGCGCCCTCCTGTGCATCTGGCTTTACATGGGCACTGGGGAATAGAACTCAGTTCCTTCTGCATTGCAGGCAAACGCCTTAACAGCTAAGCCATCTCTTCAGCCCGAAGGTTTTTTTTTTTTAATATTTGATTTATTTGCATTCAGAAACAGAGAGAAAACGGGCAAGCCAGGACCTCTAGCCACTGCAAATGAACTCCAAATGCATGCACCACTTTGTGTATCTGCGTTCATGTAGGTACTGAGGAAGTGAACCCATGTTATTAGGCTTTGCAGGCAAGCACCTTAACCACTGAGCAATCATCTCTCTGCCCTGAGAATTCTTTTGCCATGAAGTTTCATGCTGATACCACTTTAAGTTTTCTTCCGATTTTCACTTTATCTCTGTTCCATGTGTATTGTCTGAGCTATTATTCTCTCGGCCCCTGGCTAACAAGCACATTGAGGTTACTCCATTAACTTCTATGAAGCTGATTTTTCCACCAATAAGATGAGGGTCATGATATCTGCTTCATGTAGCATAAATATCTTTCAGAAATGAAGAAGAAATGGAAGCATTCCCAAATGAACAAAGGCAGAGGCAGTTCAGTACTATCCCAAGGAAGTGTTTGGGCTGAAATTAAAGAACAGTAACTTCAATCCACATGAAATTGAGCATGGTAGAGGGGACTGCATAAGTAAATGGGGACATCAGTATCAATACCTTTTATTTGTGTGCAAAGCCTAATGACCCAGGTTTGATTCCCCAGTACCCACGTAAAGCCAGATGCACAAAGAGGCACATGTATCTGGAGTTTGTTTGCAGTGGCTGGAAGCTGTGGCGTGCCCATTTTCGCTCTGTCTGTCTGTCTCTGATTACAAATAAATACACAATAGCCCATGAAGGGAAATGACACAATGCACATCAAATGGCAAAGGATAAACAGGCCGGGGTGTATCCATGCAATGGGAGACTCTTTGACCAAGAAAAAGAAATGAAGTATAAAAAGACACATATTCTATGATATGTATATGAAATATCTAGACTATAGCACATTCATAGAGACAGAAAAGAGACTAGTGGTTTCTGGGAGCTGGGTATAGGAAGTGGAAAGTAGGGAAGCATACTGTGATTTCCAGTGGGTGCGACCCTTCCTGTTGGAATGACGAAAATGTTCTAAAATTAGATAGTGGTGAGATTTGCACAATCCAGTGGATTTTCCAATGGCCATGGAAAGGCACATTTAATTATTTGCAAGGAGAGAGAGAGAGAGAGAGAGAGAGAGAGAGAGAGAGAGAGAGAGAGAGAGAGAGAGAGAGAGAATGGGTGTGCCAGGGCCTGCAGCTGTTGCAAATGAACTCCAGATGCATGCACACTTGGTGCACCTGGATTTACATGGGTACTGGAGAATCAAACTCTGGTAGTTAGGCTTTGCAGGCAAGCATCTTAACCACTGAGCCATCTCTCCAGCCCAGAAAGGTAAAAGGGCTGATTTTCTTTTCTTTTCTTTATTTCTTTCTTTGTTTCTTTCTTCTTCTTTTTTTGTTTTTTCCGAGGTAGGGTCTCACTCTAGCCCAGGCTGACCTGGAATTCACTATGTAGTCTCAGGGTGGTCTTGAACTCATGGTGATCCTTCTATCTCTGCCTCCCAAGTGCTGGGATTAAAAAAGGGCTGATTTTCTTATACCTGCATGAAGCTGGATTTTTGCATGTGTATGAGGTATACATGGGTGTATGCATGCACATGTAGGGAGGTGAGTGTGCACATGCATGCTGAGGTCAGAGGCTGACATCCACTATCTTCTTCGGTATGTCTCCACTTTGTTTCTTTGAGACACGGTCTCTCACTGAACACAGAGCTCACTGACTCAGCTAGATTAGCTTTAGGAATCTTCCTGTCTCTGCTTCCTCAGTGCTGGGATTATGGGCATGTATCACCCTACCTGGCTTTCCCCTGGGTGCTGGGGATCTGAACTTAGGTCTTCATGTTTATACAACCAGCACTTTACCCACCGAGCCATCTCCCCAGCCCCTGCAGCTATAAATGCAAAGAAAATGGGTGCAGGGCTTGGCCTCCATCTTAGTGATGGAGTGGAAACCTCAAGGGACACTTACATAGTCCACTTCCAGCTCCGCCTCCTGGTCCTCCCCTCTCAGTTTCCTCACGACCTTTTGGATGAAGTCTTCAAATCTGGTGGCCATATAGACATCTTCATTCTGCAGCTGAAGCCCACCACACTTCTGTCTGATCTCTTCCACCAGCCTTAAAGCAAGAACCAGCTGGTGTTAGGTACATGTTGAAGGGTTTGCAAGGGACTGCTCACTAGCATTTGGTCAGGAGAGACTTCCGTCGTAGTTCTATTTCTACAGCATGAGCTCTTCTGTGATGAGGTCACAGGAGATGGTAAGAAAGTGAGGGGGGATAAGAAAAGGAAAAATCTGCTTTGAAGGACAGCTTTGTTGTTTTTAACATTAGCCATGACTATAAATAAAGGGAATTCAGAGAAAATATTTTAATTATTCACAAGCAGGATAGTAAGGGGTAAATAAAGTCTGTTCCTTTCAAAGGAACTCAAGGAATAAGCAAAAAGCAATTTCTCAACTGTAAAGATGACAAAGAGTGAATGTCTTATAGAATATTTTCTGTGGGCTCTCTGTAAGAATAGAACAGCATTTATTTACATTTACAGTATTACAGCTTTAATGTAGGTACCAGCTGCCATCCACAGGTCAATGTGCATGTGAAGACCTCTGATAGTTAATACTGTCAACTTGATGGGATCTAGACTTGATTCCCTATGGAAACGAATCTCTGGCATGTGTTGAGGGAGTTTCTAGATTAGGCTAATTTAGGTGGGAAGACCCACCCTAACCTTGAGACAGAATAGAAGAAAGCTAGGCAGGTTTCAGCCATGGATAGAGGCCCAGAGGAGACCAGAAGATGTCAAACACCTGACATCACATCTAGACACAAGAATGAACACTCCTAACATGGATTAGAACTCGTGTCTGACACTGATCTATGATGCCCCCTGCTGTCCGTGGTCGAACATGCTTCGATCCCAGCCCCACCCAGATATGGGTGGACTCTATGACCCATCCTCCAGATCAAATGACAAATCAGATCTTTCCCTGAATCAAACCCTATAAAGGCTGCAGCCTGGTGGGGCCTCTGTCCTTTTTTCTTCCTGGATTTGCTACTTGTTCAGTGTGGCCTGAACTTCCCCACATGAGTCTTGGTTCCCAGCCCCCTCACCTGCCTTGCTGGGTGGGGAAGGAGACCTAACTTTGTTTTTTAATGTCTCTTTAATTCTAGTCACTCTGCTCTCTCTGTCTGATGGTCTCTGATTTACCATGTGTGGATTCGGGATCTGCCATGTGGGCTCTCCCATTTTTCCCTCACTTCCCGCCATGAGAAAGCACACGGCCAAAGCCAAGTGTGTTCTCCCCTCTTTAATCCTCATCTCCGGCTCTGTCTGTCTCACAGTCCCTCAGTTTACCACGTGTGGATTCCACTCTGGATCTTCCCCGTGGGCGCTCTCACAGGTTCTCAGCCCCTTCTGAACTTCACTTTCTAAGCCCCAGTTTTCTCTAGCTTTCCACTCTTCTGAAATACGTTTTCCACATAAAACCATTCTAGTCCTTTCCGTGTCCTTTCAAATAACTTTAAATAAACTCCACAAATTGTGATTTCTCCCCAAATAAACTCAATAATTCATAATTTGTCCTCCTTGGTTCTACCTTTATTATTCTTCATTAAAGATTAGGAAAGAACCCAAAACTTGGGGTTTATGAAGCTGGGGACTCCCTGAACCCCCAGATTCCCACGTCATCTTGACAGTTCAGTTCCATGAGCTGGGGTCCTAGACTGAATAAAAAGGATAAAAGCCAGCAGAGCTCCAGCGTCCTGACTACAGACGCAATGTGACCTGCCATCTCTTGTTCCCGTTCCGTGCCTTCCCTGCCAAGACATACCACGTCTCTTAGAACCCTGAACCTTTCCTCCCTCATTCTGCTTCTTGTTGGGTATTTGGTCACAGTAGTGAGAAAAGTAACTAATACAAGTCCTTCTCAAGCTCCCAGCAGCTTCAGCTGATAGCTGGGAAAGGTGTTCTAGGCTAACTGTGGAAAGCCCGCTTGGTGAGTTACCAAGATAATGACACCAGATGATTATGGTAAGTCAGACGTTCCAACAGGAAATGTGTGAGTCCTACAGGAATCTTATTAGTAATAACGATAATGATACAGTATGGAAGTCCTTATTAAGTTAATTAGAAGTTTCTGGGAACTCATGAATCATGGCTGGGAAATGTACAATTTGATGAACCGGATACTGCATGCTTTTGAAATGATTATTTATGGCTTAGAGAGTAAAAGCTCCATGCATAAGAGGAATGTATCCGATTTCTAACTGGAGCCCCTGCTGCGAAGCTGTCCTGCTGTATAGTGTTCAACAAAGTGTGTTAAAGGAACAAGCGGACAGGTAGATTATGTAGGAGCGTTGCTTCCTTGAAAAGAAGGGTTGTGTCAAGAGGAGGAACACTGTTTCACTAGTGAATGGTCACAGTGTAGTCTGGATCAAATCCCCCTGAGCCTCGCAGGCCCTGGGCACTTCCCAGATGTCTCATTATCTTAGTGACTTGAATGCAAAAAGCTTCTGCAAGATTATGAACTATGTGGATCCCAACGCACGCTCTCTTTGCTGGAGAGGAGGCTGGCTAGAGCTCTGGGCCTGCAAACCTTGGTGAAGAAGTTCTCCTGGGGTAGGGTTATTTTACTCTTGTAAGCAGTCTGACAACCCTCATTATAGACGGTGGGCTCTTATGGATCAGGCTGCAGAGAAAATTGCCTTCAAGTATTCCCACCCAGGGTGTCTCAATTCCAGTGTCATGTTGGAAGATAATGAGCTAAGAAATGTGAAAGTAAAGTTTTGAAAGTAGCAAGTGGGTAGAAGAATTAAAGACATACACAAACAGCAGAAAAGAGAAACACGCAGGGCCTAGGGAGATGGCTCTGTGGTTCAAGGTGCTTGTTTACAAAGCCCGACTCTCTGGGTGTGATTGTAGTCAGAGGTACAAGGTGGTTCCTGCATCTGGAGTTCCTCTGCAGTGGCAGGAGCCCTTGGAACACCCATACTCTCTCTTGATCTCTTTCAAATAAATAAAATATCTTTTGTTTTATTTTTTTCAAGGTAATGTTTCATTCTAGCCCAGGCTGACCTGGAATTCACTATGTAGTCTCAGGTTGGCCTTGAATTCATGGCGATCCTTTTACCTTTGCCTCCTGAGTGCTGGGACCAAAGGCATGAGCCACCATGCCCAGCTGATAAATAAAATATGTTTTAAAAGAGAGAAATAAACAGATCTGTGTCCAACCATGGAAGCAACAAGGCTGCAGAAGGAAGATGATGAAGGACAAGACATGACAGGGTGATGACACCAGAATGAGGCGTCCACGTGTGATTTTTCAATCAGAACCCCTGGGGACGCACAGGTGTTCAAAGGTGCTGTTTTACCTCACAACATCCATGGAGCTGGCTCCAGATTTAAAGAAGTCTGTGGAGTCTTCAATAACAGAGACGTTGCTTAAAATTCCAGCCCAGATGACCTAGGTGGACAGAAGCGGACACATTCAGAGGAAGTGCCTGGACCCACGTGGTAGAGGCTGGCTAGTTCTTCCCCAAACCTTCTTGACCTTCACCTTGTAGACACAGCTTGGCCTTTCTTCAAGGCCCAGGAGAGGAAGTGGCCTGCCCGCCCCTCCCTCAACCTTGACCCATGGAATAATTCTGTGTGTCCTTTGGCCCTCTGGCTGGAATAGAAATGACCTTGAAGACAGCAGGGCCTGGGTCCCTTAATGACTCCATCCCAAGCCCTCCACCCCAGCTTCACCAACTAGAACTGCCGTGGGTTATTTAGGTGAAAAATAAATTTATATATACGTTAAGCATGCAAAGTCTGGAATTGATTTTCCGATGCAATGTATAAAAAAATGGGAACTAAAGTTCCAGCCCCGGTGTTGTGAGGATAGCATCACCAGCTCCGAACCTGCATGCTTCGGGTCTCCAAGAGCCATGTTAAGGACATCACATGCTCACCTTGATGGTCTCCGCCACCTTCGCCTCCTCAGCTGTAAGTTCTAGCAGCGTTGTCTCCCCCGCAGAGAAGTACTGGGAGGCAGGGATCATTTTTCCATCTTCAAACTGCAAATTTCTCACCATCAGCTACAAAACAGTGACAACACAGACAAAAAAATGGAGGAGTGAGGACTGTCCGAAAGTGAGGCTTATTTGGAAAATGCAAAAATATGGATTGAGGGCTGGAGAGATGGCTCGGCAGTTAAGGCGCTTGCCTGCCAAGCCTAACGACTAGGGTTCAATTCCCCAGCACCCCAGTAAAGCCAGATGCACAGAGAGGCACATACATCTGGAATTCGTTTGCAGGTGCTAGAGGCCCTGGTGCACCCAATGTCTTTGTCTCTCTTCTCTTTATCTCTCTCTGCTTGCAAATAAATAAAAATATTTTTAAAATATAGGGATTGAAGCCAGGTGTGGCAGCACACCCTTTTGGTCCTGGCACTCAGGAGGCAGAGGTAGGAGGATCACTGTGAGTTTGAAGCCATCCTGAGACTACATAGTGAATTCCAGGTCAGCTTGGGCTAGAATGAGACCCTACCTCAAAAAAACAAACAAAAAAAAAGTGTGTGTGTGTGTGTGTGTGTGTGTATAAATGTGTGTATGTGTGTGTATATATATGTGTGTGTATATATATATGTGTGTGTGTATATATATGTGTGTGTATATATATATATATATATATATATATATATATATATATATATATATATATATATATATATATAAAAATCACTCACTATTGTGCATCAGAGAAGACTGGGATGGCATTTTAATAACGTCATAAGAAAGGAGAAAGTTCAGTCTAGGGGCAGATACATCTCAATGGATAGTTGGCTGAGGAAAAACTGGCATTTTGGAAGTAGGTGCCTGGACTGAAGCTGACTGTCACCAGCAGACTCCGCCAGCGACACCTGGGCCACCAGCATCGGAGCCCTTCGAGCACAGTGTGGATGTGCTCGCTGATATTTAATCTCAGAAACGCCGATGGAGGCTGATGCCACGATTATGCCTGCTTTATTGGTGCAGAAATGGAGGGTAAATGAAGTTAATTTGCCCACCGCCACGGCCCACAGAGCTCTTTTTAAAGGCCTAGTACCAGCTGGATACTAAAACCTCTCATCATTTTGTGTGGGAGGAGGGAAGACGTATGTGTGCATGGATATGTAGAGGCCAGAAGACATCTTGAGTGCCATTCCACGAAAATGCCACCCCTTTTGTGAAACATGGGTCTCTCATTGGCTTGGGGGTGCCTAGTGAACCCAGGGATTATAAACATGCACCAACACACCCAGCACTTTCTTCTGATTCTGGGGACTGAACTGAGGTCCTCATACTTCCAAAGCCAGCATTTTACCAACTGAGCTATCTCCCTGGCCTGAAACCTAAGATCTTAATGACTGATGAAGTCTTGGTAGTTGGAAAAGGACTGTAAACAACGAATTCCCTCTTGTTCTCTTCACCCCGAAGCTGCCAAGCGACCTAGTGGCAGCTCACTCACGGGGTGGGAGACAGTGACAGCTAGCGTGGGAAAAGGCCACATGCTTCTCCCTCCGTCTCCCAGACTCAGTTTCCCTCTTGTCTTTATGGACAGGGAAACTGAGGCACAGAGGGTAGAACCATCCTGCCCAAACCAACAAGTGTGAAAGCAGGGATCCATAGCCCCTTCTGACTTGATTCCCAGGTCATTTTTTAATTTTTTTCTTATAAACAGAAAGAGAGAGAGAGAGAGAGAGAGAGAGAGAGAGACAGAGAGACAGAGAGAGAAGAGGAGAGAGAGGGAGAGAATGGTAGGGGAGAATCCTAGCTGCTGCAACAAACTCCAGACTTTGTGCATCTGGCATGACGTGGGTACTGGGTAACTGAACCCAAGTCATTCAATCTGTAGGCAAGCGCCTTAACCACTGAGCCATGTCTCCAGCCCTAATTCCCAGGTCTTTTTATGGCATCACAGAACACCCCATGGGGCCTGTGGGATCTTCCCGCCTTGTCTTTGTTGACACACCAGCTAGCCTCCTGGCTAGAGAGAGGTGCTAGTCCTCCGGTGCAAAGCCAGAATACCATTTCTGGGGTTAGAAAAGAAAAAGGTAATTGTTAGGCGACCATATCAAACACTCACTGCTTTTCCATCATTACCAAAAAGAACAAGTCCATTTTTGGTAACAAGCCCAGGCTTCTTGGCACCTTTAATTTCCAGTGGTTCTCCGGGTGGTGCGGAACTGTTGAGCAACGAAGAGCCGTAGAAAGTGACCATCTAATAAAGAGATCCAATGTTGGTTTTAAGATCAGGCAGTGAACATGTGTGTGAGCATCACTCCTTGCATAAAAAACTGCTGATGCTCAAATTATTTATAATAATCTTGAGACCCAATTCTATTACATATAAGTAGGAGAGACTGTATAATGAATGCATCAGTGGAAATGGAACAGTCTTCAGGTTTCAAGTGTCCCCCATCCAGGTGACATGACTACACATTTATCACGCATCCAAATTGACACAAAGGTGAACAGGTTTTTTGTTATTTTATTTTTATTTATTTATTTACAAGGAGAGAGAGAGAGAGAGAGAGAGAGAGAGAGAGAGAGAGAGAGAGAGAGAGAGAGAGAATGGGCATGCCAGGGCCTCCTACCACTGCAGAGACTCCAGATGCATGTGCCACTTTGTGCACCTGGCTCTGTATGGGTATTGGGGACCCAAACTCAGGTCATTAGGTATTTCAGGCACTGATCTCTCCAGTCCTGAATAGTTTGTTTGTTTGTTTTTGTTTTTTAAGAGAAAGTTTGGCCTTTTTACTCTGAAGGTAGGATTTGTGAGGTGTGTGAAAGTGTCGGGTGGGTCATGGGGCTGGGGATTGAACCCAGGGCCAATTAATTGCTCTACCACTGAGTCCTGGGGAACATTTAGACCCCTCCACTGCAGCCTGATAAGAGGTGAGGAATGGGAGGAGCTTTGTGGATCATCTCAGTGAAATAGCTTAGACCAGGACTGTCACCAAGAGAAATGATCACTGATGTCTTATCATCCCATAAATACTGGCTATTTATTGATCAATACGAGTTAGCATTTATCAAGCACCTACATGAATGAACATGTATTAATTCATCGAATCTTCACAACCACCCATAACCTACAAGGAAGTAGGTATCATTAGTATCATTTTACAGTGAGAGAGCCAAGGTACCTGAAATTTTAGACACCTGCCCAAGGTTAAACAGCAGATGATGGATGAACCCAGATTTATTTTAAAAAATATTTTTATTTATTTCATGGTGGTGTGCACCTTTAATCCCAGCACTCAGGAGGCCAAGTAGGAGGATTGCTGTGAGGTCGAGGCCAGCCTGAGACTACATAGTGAATTCCAGGTCTATCTCGGAAAAAAAAAATATTTTTTTGGGGGGAGGGGAGAAAGTATGGGTGTGCAATGGCATCTTGCCCCTGCAAACAAACTCCAAATGTATGCACCACTTTGTGTATCTAGCTTTGTGTGAGCACTAAGGAATTGAACCCAAGCCATCAGGCTTTGCAAGCTAGTGCCTTTAACCATTGAACCACCTCCCCAGCCCAGAACTCAAAGTTAATGGGAACATTCTGCATCAGATTTCACACTTGTAATTAATGTTAAACTTCTTCCCTTAGCCATTCATTGATTACATCTTGTTTTGTTTGTTTTCTTTTGTTTTGAAACAGGATCTCTAATCACAGCCTAGCCTCAAGTCTATGAATTGAAGGATGATCTTGAACTTCTTTTTTTTTTTTTTTCTGGTTTTTCAAGGTAGGGTCTCACTCTAGCCCAGGCTGACCTGGAATTCACTATGTAGTCTCAGGGTGGCCTTGAACTCATGGTGATCCTCCTACCTCTGCCTCCATGCCTGGCTGATCTTGAACTTCTGATCTTCTTTTCTCTATCTTCCCGGTGCTAGGATTACAGGCATCTGCCACTGTGTCCGACCCATAGTACTGGGATCAAAGCCAGGGCTTTGGGCATGCCAGCCATGCCCTCTACCAACGAGGCACCTGGCTCTGCAATCCCTAGGCTTCGCTCCGTCTGTCTCCACCTGGTTCACTCTTCTTCAGCCAGCCAGCTCGTCTAGAAAGCCTTTCCAAACTCCTCCAAGCCTGAGCCTCACTTGAAACACTTGTCTTGCTGCATTGCTGTGTTTGGCCACTTCTGCGCCTTCCCCAGGAGTGGGGGTCTGCACCTAGTGTCTGCTTCATAATGAATCCAGGATGCAGGCCGAATCAAGAGAAGGAAGATCACAGACTCGCCATGCCCGAGGGCAGAATGAGGGGAAACCAAAAATTCACTGTAATACCTCTCACAAAGGGTGGTGACACATGGCTGTAATCCCACCTATTTGGGAGATCTAGGCGGGAGGATCACAAATTTAAGGCCATCCTAGTCAACTAGCAAGACCCTGTCTCTAGATAGAAGTAAAGTGAGGCTGGGGGCGTAGCTCTGTGTCCCAGTGCTTGCTTAGCGTGTGCGAGGACTTGGGTTCAGTCACACATACAGAAAAGCTTGTATGGGGGAAATGCAGCCCCCAGAACGTACCTGTCCATTTATCTTAGCCCAGGCTCCAGGGACCTTATCATGACCTCGAATCCAGTTATGCAAAACCTCCGCAGACTGATCCCAAGAAATCTAGGCAAGCACAAACACAGGCTGTGAGGCCCACAGGTGACAGAGCATCTCTCTCCATCAGAGGCAGAAGTACGGCAGCGTGGGGCCAGAGTGGGTCACCTTTGGGGCAGGAAATATTACGTTGGGAACTCCTTAAAGGTAGAGGGCTGTGAACTTCACAATGTGTTATGATATAAATACCTCAGCATTTTCCTTTTTCTGGATACCTTCATATGTTGCCCCCTCTTCTGGCTGGGGAATACGAGGAGCTTGTCCATCAGCTATAAGCTGGACAGCTTCTACCTGTAGCCAAACACACCACATGTTTAACTGAAGTCTGTGCCTAACAGAATTATTACATAGAAATTACTTGCTGAGAGCGGGGATGTCGCTCAGTTGGTACAAGGCTTGCCTGGCATGCATGAGGCCCTGGGTTTGATCCCCAGCAGCACATAAACCAGGTATGTTGATGCATGCCTGTAATCTCAACCCTCGGGAGGTGGAGCCTGGAGGATCAGAAGTTCAAGGTCATCCTCGGCTATACAGAGTTCAAGTCCAGCCTGAGATGTATGGGATGCTGTGTCAAAAAAAGGAGAAAGAGAGAAACTACTTCCTGAGTCTTTCAGTATTTTTTTTCTTTTTCTTTTACATTTTTTTTCTTGAAGCAGAATCTCACTCTAGCCCATGCTGACCTGAAGTCATTCTATAGTGACCCTATGGTTCCAGGGTTGCTTTGAAAACCCTGCAAGTTTCAAAGTGTTGATCCTCTTACCTCAGCCTCCCAAGTGCTGGTATTAAAGGCTTGAGCCACCACACCCAACTGAATCTTTCAAATTTTTTTTTTTTTGGTTTTTCGAGGTAGGGTCTCACTCTAGTCCAGGCTGACCTGGAATTCACTATGTAGTCTCAGGGTGGCCTTGAACTCACAGCGATCCTCCTACCTCTGCCTCCCGAGTGCTGGGATTAAAGGCTTGCGCCACCACGCCCGGCATCAATATTTTTTAAAAATTATTATTTCTACTTTAGGGTACACATGCTTTGGTTGTTTTAAAAATATTTTATTTATTTATTTGAGAGAGAAAGATAGAGAAAGAATGAACACATCTCGGCCTTCAGCCATTGCAAACAAGCTCTGGACACATTCACTACCTTGTGCATCTCTCTTTATGTCGGTACTGGGAAATTGAACTCAGGTCCTTCTGCTTTGCAGGCATATGCCCCAATAGCTAAGCCATCTCTCCAGCCCCCCCATGCTTTGATTTTTATATTCAGAGCTTATCTGAATAAATAAAGCAGTAATCACATTCCACCCCTTTACACAAACTCAAAATACCTCTAAAGGAAGTCCAAGTTATATAGCAAAATTTCTTAAGATTCTTTATACTTCTTTACAATTAATCATTATGAATAGGGTTAGAGTTAAGTATTTGGCAAAAGAAATGGAGTTCAATGCTATCTCTTTCCATCACTGAGGAACAAGTCACCAATATATACTAAGAGATTTCCAAGTTCAAATTTCCACCCTAATTATACCACATCACTTCAGATATAAAATTTAGTTTTGTATTCCACGCTGGCCTCAAACTCCTAATCCTCCTGCTTCAGTCTCCTGCTTGCTGGGATTACAGGCATGAGAATTTACCATACCTGGCTTGGCAAACTCTTAATGAAAGAAAAACACTCCTCAAAATTTTAAAAGTTTCCTAATTTTTTTT
>PVHP010033500.1:0-19540 GCA_004024765.1 Zapus hudsonius
TTGTTGGTGCTTGTCATACATCTCTTTGTTGGCATTGAAACATAGCTTCCTCAGCCTTCCAGCCTGGACTGAAGACCAGTGGCTCCCCAGGAAGCCTTTAGGCCTTCAGGGCTGGATTGGGACTACTGAGACATCCAGCCACATGGACTGAGCAGCTACTGGTTCCTTGACTCTCAGGCTTGCAGACTGCTATTGTGGAACTGAGTGAGCTAATCCAATAAATCCCCTCTTTGTTTACTTCAGTCCATTATGTTGGTTCTGTTCCTCTAGAGAACCCTGACTAATACAAAATTTGGTAGCAGGAGTGGTTCTAGAGAGTCAGAATTGTAAGAATGAGTTCCTTTAGTGGACTTGATGCTATCTGTTCTCCAGTGCTATTAAAGGCTCCACTAGTGGTAAGGAGAGCACTGATACTGGTAATACAGAGAGCACTGATCATCCACGGTGTGAACTATTTAAAGAGCTTCATGAGATAGATGTATTTGGTGATTCTGAGTCACTTCTTGTGAGGAGCAAGGAATTTAGTGACTTGGCATCTAAAACTTTTGAATATCTGTGGGAAAGTAAGGTGCATAATGATGCTGGTTGGTTGCTTCTGGCATCCCTGGATAAATTATTAAGAGACAAGCAGAAACTCAGAAAGGAAATTTCCCAGCTTAAGACCCACATACATGATATGAAGGTTTCTAAGAGTGCCCTGGAGGAGAGTTTTCTCTCTTGCTATAACAGGGCTCAAATTTCTGAAGACCAAACTCAAACTCTCATTGTGAGAGTGGCTAACTTGTAATGCAAATTCAAATCCCAGCCTCACAGGCTATCAGAAGTTAAAGTGAGGTCATTGATTGGAAAAGAGTGGGACCCCACAATTTGGGATGGTGATGTGTGGAAAGACCCTGAAGAATCTGGGGACACTGAACTCTCAGGCTCTGATGAAGTTATTTAGCCTGAGGAATTAGCCTCCCCTCCTCTAGCAGCATTTTATATCTCCACCCCCAGGCCCTGAAGTATTACCCTTCTCTTCCTTGCCTGAGGGAATTAATCCTTCTTTGTCTGGGGAACCTGCAATGAAACTCCCTGCAGGAGGTGCTGGACAATTCTATGCCCCTCAGTCCCCACCCATCTTGGACTCTAGGCCTATAACACAGACCCCTAAAGGTGAGATAGAAAGTATGACTCAAGAGGAGGTAAGACACACCACAAGAGAACTTAAAGAGTTTTCTAAAGCGTTCAAGCAGAAGCAAGGGGAATTTGTGTGGGAATGGATTCTAAGGATGTGGGATAATAGAGAAAGAAATATAAGATTAGATCAGGCTGAATTTATTGAAATGGCAACAGTGACCAGTGATTATAGATTTAACACTGCAGCTCATACAGTTAGAAGTGGTGCCAAAAGTTTATTTGATTGGTTGACTGACATATGGATCCAAAGATGGTCCACTGTGAATAAGCTTGAGCTGCCTGATATCCTTTGGGTTAATGTTGATGATGGGAAGCAAGTCTTAGAAAACTTGGAATTCTGAAGTGGGTTCTTCATTTGAACTCATCTTTGCCCTGACTATGGGAATGTCCAGAAAATGTGCTCTTCACTAAGTCTATAAGAAACAGATTTGTGAGGGGTACTCCAGCACACATAAAGCTCCCAGTAGTTGCTGTTATACATAAAGAGGACATCACCCTGGGAGCTGCAGTTGCAGTATTAGTGAATTAGATGCAAGGGGTCTAGCTGGATCTTGGAGTAACAGGAGCCAAGTGGCAGAGCTGAATCACAAAAGACGAGGTGAGCATGTTTACCAGAATGGACAACATAGGCAGAACAATGCTCATGGTGGTATGACTTGTATAGACCTTTGGTACTGGCTGATTAATCATAGTGTTCCCAGAAGTGAAATAGACAAGAAGTCTACTCAGTTCCTGTTTGATCTGTATATGCAGAAAAGTTCCAGAACAAAGGAATAAAAAGCTACTGTGCAATATAGTAACAGAGAACCAAGGCCTCTTAACCACTTTCTAGGAGAAGGGAAGATGGAAAGAAGGAAGGAAGAAAGGAAGGAAGGAAGGAAGGAAGGAAGGAAGGAAGGAGGGAGGAAGGAGGGAGGGATGGAGGAAGGCAAAGAGAGAGGGAAGAAGGGACGGAGGAAGGAATGAGGGTGGAAAGGGAGAGGGAAGATGGAGCATTTGTGTCTAGGGAGGAGGAAGGAGAAGAAAGGAGGTAAGTAGCAGGAAGGATCTTTAAGCTGTCTTGCTTCTACAAACTGGATCTCTTTATAGAGAGGAATTATATTTCAGCGCACAGTGAAATTATCACTTCTCTGGTCTCTTTCACTGGGTAAATGCTCCTAGTTTATGTTCTCCTGGCACCATTTAACTTTCTTCACAGCCATTACTCAATTCCAATTTCACACCTATTTGTATGAGTTCTTACAGGCAGAGACAAAGGTAGCTTTTGCCCTTGTGAAATGTACAGTGGGCACTCAATAAATGGTTGACGAACACGTGCTATAATTGAAACGTTTTTATTATTGTTGATTGCAGGCATTTCTTTCCACCCAATGACCCAGTGCTTGCTGTTCATTCATTTCAAAGGATTTATAGTGGACCTACCTTGTGGGATTATGAAGTAGAATCTGAGTGATCACTTTGAATTTTTTATAAATATTTATGAATAGTTTATTCAAAATTTTCTAAGAATTCATGTTCAGTTTACAAATCTGTAATTGCTACAGCTTAAACAACCAAATAGTCCAATTGCAAATAAAAGACAATGGTACAAATTTGAATTTGAACAGGAAGGCAGTTCAATGCACAAAGAACTAATGCTCAGAAGTATTAATAGTCCTCTTTAATGTTAATTTTCTGTTTCATTCTCAGAATATTAAAAACCAGATTGTCAGTTTAGCACTTAGCTATGCCAAAAAAAAAGACTAAATCCTCCATTGGAAGCCATTGTTAGCAATAGAATATTTTTTTGAGACTGAGTCTTGATATGCTGCCTAGGCATGCTTCAAGTTTGCAATCCTCCTGCCTCCATCTCTCAAGTACTGAGGTGACAGGTGTGTGCCCTGTGCCGCCACACGTGGATAAGAGGTAGTCTTTTGATTAAGGTCTGCTCTGGGGATGTAATAGGAAGTAGGTTCTATCATCTTCACACTGTAACTTGAAATGTAGGGCTATGTCTTTTTCCTTTGTTCTTCCATCCATTTGATGGTTGGAACATAATGGTGGTGTTGATGGTGCTGGACAGCGCAGAGCAGAGCAGGATGTTAGAATCACTAGCTCTGAAACACCGCATGAACCAGAGTCACAGTACCAGTGGTTGCACACCTAAAAACAATGGTCAACGTCTGACAAAATGAACTTCCCTCAGTCTAACCACTACTCCTTAACTTCCTGTTACCAGTAGCTAAGCTTATATTTTAAATCACAAAATAATGCTGACCTTTAATTTACTTCCTTAATCAATAAAGCTTAATCAACATCAGTGTACACCTATCGAGTAAGAGAGAAAGAGAGGGGGGAGAAGAGAGAGAGTGAATTTCATTGATCCTGGATGATATAATGGAAATCAAAGTGGTATTTGAATATAATATCTAAGCCCAAACCATTGAAAGCACCTGGGTATTAATGTACAATTTTCTCACGTGGGTAAAGCCAGGTCATTTGGAGGGTTTTCTCTTTCTAGCTCTTACATAATTCTTTACAAGTTGAGCACCCAATAATTTAACAGTCCTATTAGCTCCCCTTCTCTAGGCAGTTGTTTCCTTGTTGGTTATTATCATTCTCATTGCTATTAACATGAGGTTTCATTAAATTTAACATGCTTAAAATGTTGTAATTATGTACTTTCATTTATATCACCATGATCATTGAACAGACTGTTTTATAAAACTAAGATGCAAAGGGGCTAAAATATATGCGGGCCCTTTCGTGATTGTTTCTTGTATCAGTCAGGTGCTTAAATGAGTCTCAACTGTGCCAGGAAACAGATCGCATTGCTTAGCATGGAAATCTGAATAAGTCCAAGATGTATGTACAGATTATCTCCACCTACCCACACATGTACCTGCACCTGGTTTATTTTCTATTTATATGTCTTGGAACAGTGGACTTATTTTGGGGATTTGTACCTCCTTCTGATTTCTCCAGGGTTGCTAGTAACTCACATCACTTATCCCAATTGGGAGCATCCAAAGGAAACATCTACAGCCCCACTGTTCAAATGTAATTTATATTTTTAGCATAGTAAACATTAAAAAGGAAAAAAGTGTGTAAGTGGAACCCATAGAAAGTTTCAAATGGACTCAGAATGTCCAAATGTAGATCCCAACGTGGATCCTAGTGAGTTATCAGCTTTCTGTCACTGTAACAAATACTTGTGATATTCAACTTCTATAGAGAGAAAGGTTACTTACAATTTTAGAGGATAGCCCCATTATTTGTTGCGTGTTGAAGCAGCCCACTGTGGTTGTGAGCACCTGACCCTGCAAAATCACTCCCATCATAGCGGAAAGTGAAAATGAGAGAGAGAGAGAGAGAGAGAGAGAGAGAGAGAGAGAGAGCGCAACCCCACAATCCTCTTTAAATGTACACCATGACAAGACTTCTCATGAGGTCATACCTCTTAAAGGTTCTCCTGCTTTCCAACAGAGCCAAGCTTGGGAACAAGCCATAAACACAAACCTTTGGAAAGCATTTCACATCCAAACTATAGTACTTAGATGTTCCTATTCAAAAGAATTCCTAAAAATATCATTTAATTTTAAATCTCTTAAACTTTGATGAGCCTTGATTCAGTGTTGTGATTTATCTCCCCCTATTATTAGTCATTGATAAATATGCCTTTTGCATTTATTGGACTTGTTTTTTTTAACATTACACATATTGGGATGCTAACTACTTATATATATATATATATCTCATATACTTAAACAATTAAAATGTCCTCATGAGACTCTGATCTTTAGAACTAAGATTAAAAATAATCTGGGTGTGGTGGTGCATGCACTTAGTCCCAGCACTTGGGAGGCAGAAATAGGAGGAACTGCATGAGTTTGGGGCTACATAGTGGATTCCAGGTCAGCCTGGGCTAGAACGAAACCCTACCTCGACAAACCAAAAAATGAAAAATAATACTGAACATCATAAAGGAAATGTTAGACACAGTCAAAGTTATAAGTGCTGCATAGTTCATTAGCAATATATAAAAGACAAACAAAAGTGAGAAATTTTTAATATTTGTTTTACAAATGCTGACATTTAAACTGTGTAAAGATTGACAATGTCAATAATAGGTAAGTAGGTCATATAAATGATTAAAAGAACCACCAGGACCCTAGAGGATATATAGGCAAAACAATGAACAGACGCCTTATGAAACAGAGCATCTGCTTGTGAAAAAAAGTATTTACTCAACACAGCACAAACTTCTGGTTTCTACCCATATGATAACTTAACACAAGGTTGCTGGTTTCTTCTACAGTTAACCCCAGAATAACTGTAGGAGTGGGAGGGGGATGTGTATTACAGACACATTTCCGTTGGGATCCTAAAGCTGACTTAAGGCTGTAATAAGGGGATGGATTGCTTAAAACTTCAGTTTGGGAGAATATTGAGGAACAGGGAGATGATATATCAGAATAAAACTTTGTAAATCCTCTCCTTTGTGTTTTGGACAATCATTTCTTGTGTCTTTACCTCTGAAATCAGTGACAGCTGTTCATATCACCAGTGCAGATGTTCCAATGTATAATTAGGAGACAACACAATCCCTATTTGGATGGTACTCTATATAAACAGGTGCTCCGTTAGCAGCTGCCTCTAGACATTCACTTTTACTCAATCTCCAATCTAATCACTTAGGGCTGGGGAGTGACAATCTTGGAAGAGCATCTTCTGATGTTTTTCTCCTTAAGATTTTATAGGAGGCAGAACAGAGATGATATGCAGGGTTGTGGAGAAAAATGGAAATAACAAAAGCCATATATTATGGCTGCAGCTCTCCACACTAGGGTTCATTCCCTCTGCCTTCTTTAATTTCACTGTCCTATCAAACACTGGTTGACCTTCAAGCTTCCCTCTACTCATTATTAAACAGAGAAACTCATTCCTTCATAATAGATAACTGTAAGTAAGAAGTATAATTATCTCAATATTTATTTTAAGACTGGGGAAAATGACTCAGTGGAAAAAGTACTTGCTGTGCAAAGCTGAGGCCTGACGTTTGGACAGGCCAGCATACTGTAAATGTTGGGCTGATTGAAGCCCTGCCCATAATCTCAGTGCTCACTGGCAGAGACCAGCATCCACTGGCAAGCAGACCAGCTAGGCTGGCTAAATAGGTGATCTCTGAGCCTCAGAAAGTAAAGTGATGGAGGAAGACAGGACATCAACCTCTGACCTCAGCAAACATTCTCCCACACATCCGGGCACATACATACAATACACACGTGCACATCTCACACACACATAATCACAAAAATCACCAACAAAAATAAAAATGAGTAAAACTATGATTAACTAAAAATATAAAATTTAGTCCACATGGGCTTCCAGAAAATATATAGAGAGATATTGGATGGCTTACAAACAATAGAAATTTATTTCTCACAGTTGTAGAGGCCTGGAAAACCCAAGCTAAGCCCTCAACAGGTTGAGTGTCTAGTAAGGGCCTGCTTCCTAACAGACAACCAGTTTATCATTCTAATGCCCCTTAGTGGAAAGAGTGAGAGGTCTCTCTTGGGCAAGTTTGATAAGGGACCACTACCCATTCAACAGAGTTTTGCCTATATACCTAACCTCCACAGGCACTACTTCCCAACACCATCAACCTGCAGGCTAAGGATTTCAATATGAATGGAGAGAGGACATAAACATTCAGAACATAAAATATACCAATTGAATTTTGTTCAAAAAATTAAACTCAATCCTTAAAATATATCAAGGTCACTTAAATATAAACCTTCAGATGGAAAGTTCGTATGTAAGAGGTAAGGTAAATAAATCCTAAAGACACATAATAAATTTAAGACTATCAAAGACAAGATAACTATAAGTGCTTGCCTCCATCTAGAAAGAGTAGACTTTTTATGAAGGAGTGAGGCTCAGCTTGTCATCAAACTTCTCTACACCATCTCTGGATGTAAAGATAAAATCAACCAACAAACAACAACAACAACAAAAAAGATGAACTCTAAATGCATGTGCCACTTTGTGCCTCTGGCGTTATGTTATAGAAGAATTCAAATCCTAATAGATATAAATTCAAGAAAGGGTATAAGAGATGTAAACATTTAGTCTTATCAGTATGTTGGCAAACTGATTGCTGTGTTTCAAAAATTAAGATTAAGGAACAGGATGATAAAACATATAAATAATCATGGAATTTAATGCAATAGAGCTAGAGAGCAATAGAGAAACAATGATTATCATTCAAATAGGCCCAATAAATAAAATATACAATAGATATGAACAGACATTTAAAACACACATATGTACACACAAAGCTAATGTATTTCAAGATGCTAAAAAAAATCATTGTTATTTAGAAAGTAAAAACAATGACACACTACACATTAAGTCCTGGAAAATTCAAATGGCAAATACTAAGGAAATAAGTGTATAGAAATTTCATGGCACTCTTTATAGAAAGAAATTCTAAAGTATTTTTTAACCAAATTACTGCATATATACTGTGATAGGTATTCTCTGGTTGTCAACTTGACAGAATTTGGAAGCACCATGGAAACAAATCTCTGGTCATGTCTGTGAGGGATTTTCTAGATAAGATTAGTTGAACCAAAAGTACCAACCCCAGCTGTGGGTAAAACTATCCCATGGGCTGAGTTCCCAGGCTGTATAAAAAGGAGAAAGCTCACTGTACACTCAACCAACATAACTCTGCTCTGTTTCCTCACTGTTGGACTGAAATAATGTATATGAATGACTCAAATGCTATGTGATGATACTAAAGTGACATCTGATGGAAATCTATTCTTAGGCAATGCTACTTTATTAATAAATTATGTAATTTAGAAGTTAAGATATCTAAGAATTAATTTGTATGAAGGTATTCCTGAAATATTGAGACAGTTAATTATCATAACCCAAAGTAAATCGTTCTCAAAGAACCCTTTCCTTAGTTGTTGGAAGAATAATTATGAAACTCATCTATTCTTCCTGAGCTAAATGACCCACATGGTATTTTAACTTTGGGATCATCCACTGTTCCCTCAAATGGGTGAAGGAAGAACTATTAAGAGAGTCTTCACTTGGTCTCAGCACCTACTGTAAGGTCACCGTTGTCTCTCACTACACAACTAGTCACCTGTCCCATCATCACAGTCACTCCTGCCCAATCCATTCTATAGATTTACTTTGAACAAAAGCAAATCTGAGCATATTCATTTCCTTCAAATACTATCAGCATGTCTAGAATAAAGTCCAAGGCTCCAAATAAGACCTGTGTGGCCCACCCAGACCTGGATCGTGATGCCTCTTTCTGATTGATTTTTTTCTATTCTTTTGCCCCATTAGCTGCTTGATGGTTGTAGTTCCCTATGTTTGAAGCCCTCCCTTCCTCTACCTCCTACAGCTCTACCTTCCTTTATCTGTAGAACTTTACAATTTAAGATTAAATACCACTTCTTCAGCAACCTCAGGAAAGCCTCCCTGGATCTTTTTTTTTCATATTTTATGTTCTCACAGTCCATATTCATCTTTCATCAGTGTTTTTGAAAACTTCAATGATATAATACTGTAAGAACTTTGTGCAGGTTAGTCCTCTCATTCTATAAATGTAAAGTCCTGAGTCTTCTTTAATTCTACATTACCAATTTCTGGTACAATACCTGGTGATGATTAATAAATGATCAAAATTCACATCCCCTTACTTATTGTATTTTGAAGATAAAATTTTTTGAAATATCTAATATTTATAGTGAGAATAAGTATGGAGGCACTGTAAAGAAAGTTATCAGAGAGATGTGTGAGGATATGGTGCAATGGAGGAAAGCAAATGTCACATAGGGAAAAACAATATCTTGTACCTTCCTCCCAACATGGAGAGGCTGATGAGTAAAATTTTACAGACTCATTTTTGCACTGTTTATACAGATGGATGATTGTCTGTTCTGTCTTTCTTTTTCTTCAAAGGAAACTCTGCACTAACTTGGGAATTGTTCTCATTCTCAATTCTATGAAAGATTCCATATTCAGTTCAGATGTGTTTTGGAAACATTGGCAGACAGTAAACTGTAATGTATGTGTGAAAATATATAGTAGTATATAATGTTTATTTAACATATATGCATTATATCTGTACTATAAATTTCTCACCCTTAAAGTGCCTATGGCTAGAATAAAAGGCATTAGCTAAACTACTAAGTATAATTTGAAGAGTATGATAAAATTATTTAATAATAAGGAAAAAATGATCTTAAAAGGTAAGAAGTATTCAGAATATTGAGAAAGTCATAAATGGGCCCTTAGTCAGAGAAGTGGGGAAAAGTAGGATTCAAGGTCTAGGACTTCTTTGAAAAGTTAAATCTAAAATTTTAGGCTCCTGGCTTTCGATTTCATATGTCAAGTTGTACCCTTTTGGAAGTATGAAATGATATACCAACCTACAAGTGGTAAAATCACTTTGGGAGACACTTTTAGCTTAAAAATTGCCTCATCACTACTCAGAATTATTAATTTCTGTGGCTTCTGCATCCTTTAAGTCAAGGACTAAGAAACATACAACTTTGCCTTTCTCTATTTTTATTATCTTTCTCTATTTAAAAAAAAAGGAATGAACATGGGAGATATTGCTTGGCTTAAGAATTAAGGAAGGGAAGTCAGGCATAATTGCTCAAGTCTTTAATTCCAGCAGTCAGATAGCTGAGGTAGGAGGATCATCCCAGTTTGAGGCCAAACTGGGCTCAAAGTGAGTTTCAGGTCAATCTTGGCTAGAGTGAAATGCTGCCTTAAAAAAAGAATTAAGAAAGGCTTAATTCCTCAGTAGCTTGGATTATTTACTTTTCTTATTGTTATGACAATTTTTCTGACAAAAAAATACAACATCCTGGGATCTCATTGTAACTTGCTTCTCCTTCAGAGCTTCAGGCTGAGGTCTCTCTAATCCAACATTGCGACACACCTTGGCCTCATCAGCTTTTTGGAATCTTGGTACAAGATTACAAGGTCTTATAAATCGTGTTTTTTGTATTCCTGTCCAAGCAGAACCACATGGATGGTGCTACCAACTTCTATTTCCGAAAGGCACAGACTGTGCCCCTTCCCTCACACTTGGAATGATGTATGGGTCTCAGCAGCTGAATCTACAAAAATGCTTTCCTGGGCGGTTGTTTATAACCAGCAACCCCTTTGTTAAAGTTACCAGTTCAGGCTCTCGCCTTCATATTGTATTTGTATATTTATAAGTTATAGCCCTTGATGGGTATGGTCTTGCCTTCAGAGCACCATTTCTAAGACAAAAGGGAGGACTGTGGGTACAGTAAGAAAAGATCAGACAGATGCAAAATGGTAACCAAACAAGGCAAATACCAAACACTCCATGTCCATCATCTGGGGATGTTGGTGGCATCTGGCTCCAATTTGTAAAAGTAGTATCAGGGTGAAGTATCATTCATACACAAAGGGAATTCATATTCTAATAGGGATGGTTGATTTTAGATTCAGAAAGACAGAATATTTTTGAGACAAAAAAGGGCAACCCAAGAAACTTAACAGGACCTTGCTTTTAATATGAAGTTTCAGATAGTTTTAGATAGTTTGTTTTTGCCCAGGATTTTAGTTTGTATAATGCCATTTAGTTTGATTGTTTTCAGTATGTAAAGGTTTATTTTTCCCTTTGATAATAATCATTTAAGGAGTTCACAGATTTATGTGCATGTTCTGAATTAGAGTGAGGTTTGGGGATGCTAGTCATCTACAGGCTTGATACTCAGAAATTATATCTAAGGGAAAATAAGGTCAATTTGTAAGACCCACAGATCTTTTAGATATCCTTATTCCTAGTCTCTGAAGTTGGAAACAAGGGGATGTTTTCAAGGTCTCTTGGATAAGACCAGTGACACTACTTCAATATGGAGTTTGGGGTGAGAATTTTTGAGGAAAATATGACTAGTGCTGCAAAGACTGTTAATGCCCAGCCAGACTAGTGGAATCATTGGGAAAACAAGAATAATTGTTGGGCAGGGAGCATGAACTAGAGAGTGGGGGTCCTGGGTGCAGTGTTCAGAGCATCAGGCGTGAACTACAGATTGAAGATCCTCAACAGCATAGTTTTCAGATTCTTAAGCATCACTTAAGACTTGTTGGGAGGAGGTTTGGGCTGGTGGGTGGGGTTCAAGATTCCTTGGGGAAAGAAAGGCCATAGCTTCCTGAAGAGCTGAGATCAGGATATGGTACAGACCCAAGCTTCAACAGTGACACAAAGATTGACTTTACACATTCCCTGGATGATTTAACAAGATATGCCCATGTTGGCAGTGCTGAACATCCTGCCCTTATGAACGTTAGAGTTCAAGGAACTATTTGTAGTGATAAAATATGTGACTGTTTGTGATACAAGTTAACTGCTCTAGAACTGATCCCCAACTTCTCTGGGGGTTCTCAGAACACAGGCACACATTGAAGACAATTCATCAGTATATTCTTGATTGGCTATATTTAAAAGAACTTTCTACAAGTATTTATTTTTGCTTTCATTCCCTTCAAAGTCAAAATAGAAACTCTGCAATCTCAGCAGGCCCTCTTGTTCAGCATGAAACAGCCTTTATCAATACTGAGCCATTTAACAACAACAAAAAAAAGCTCTTTCTGAAAGTATTAAACCATCTTCATTTATTTAAATGTTCAGAAATCTGAAGCAGCCAGCCTAACAGCAGCATTTGAGTAAATTGTCCAAACCACTTCCATCTCTGAACTTTAATAATTTCTAAGGCCAGATGCAAGGCCAGAAAGAAAAAAGGCTTCTTCAGATAAAGGTTGTGACTGCACTTTAACTCACCCAGAAGCTCTACTCTGGGGCAAAAATTCATACAGAAACAAAATATTTTTAGCAAGAATGGAAATTCTAACTTGATACATACTTTAAAATGGCAATAAAATCATAATTATTACCAACCTACTTCAGAGAAATGAGATTATGTCTGAAAAAAATAAAGATCAAATCAATGCTGACCAGTGGAAAATTGACAAAGTAATTGTGCAGGCTTCTGAGTGCTGAATAGCCTATACCTGAAGGAGACGCAGTCCTGGAGAGTAGCCCTGAGGGGTCAGAGTGCCCAGCAACCATAATACAGCATGACTAAAACTGTATCGATGGACTTATCAATAACCAACACATAGGCATTCATTAAGTTCATATACACATGGAGGACTGTAGAAATCCTTGTGAATAATACCCAATGCTATAAAACCTAAGCCCTGCCTAGGAAGAGTTTATACTCAAGAAGAGAAATAAGGCTTAAACGGAGAAAATGTAAATAAGGTGCATATTACATAATTTTTTCAAATAAAATTCAAGGCAATGAAAGTTAAATTTCTGACTCATCCATGCTGTTGATATTGCTAAATGGGACACGGAGGACAAAGGGTGTTTAAGGTCTGAAACCCTGGCAAACCCGGTAGGCGTTTCCCCATCTCCACCCTTGGCCCTATATCTCCCTAAGCAAGCCACATGAATTCAGGTTCGCACCCCAACTGTGCCTGGAAGGGGGCAGTTCCTCTGCCCCCACCATCTGATACATGCCCAAGCTCACGTCTACATGCAAAGCAGGTATTCACAGGTCACTGATTACTGCCAATGTCCATTGCCCATTTCTTCCCTTCCCTCCTCCCCTACCTCTATTTAACCAACGGGGCTCCTACAATAAATGGGAATATATTTTCACCTTTCCCCCAGGGTCACTGCCCGTTATTCTCTCTGACGAGATGAGCTGAACACACAGGAAGCCATGCTTCCAAGAGCTGTAACACTTCCCCCAGTTCTCAGGCCCACAGGCATGCCTCCACAGCTGTCTGGGTCTCCGGCAGACCGGTCCACTTGGATCATGCCTGCTCCCTCCCTGCCCGGCTGTCAGCAGAACGCTGCAGCCGTTCCCAGAGCTGTAACATAGTGACCCAGCCACCAGCCGGGACCCAAAGAAGCAGCTCGTAGAGCCTGGGAGCCCCAGCCAACTTCAGAAGCATTCCAAGAGCAGCCCGGCCTGGCCCCGCCCGCTAGACTTCAGGCTCCTTTTCTCCTTTTATTAAAAACAACACCATGCAACTAATGACTAAGACTAATTACCTAATGCTGTACCTCCAAGTGATTCAGACAATAGTAATACTAATATTCAAAGGAAGGAGATCAGTATAGGTTAAGCTGTTGTCAGAAAACTCCAAGAAAAGATTTGAACCATATTTACATTTTCATAGAAGAGAGAAAATTTTTCAGAGTTGAGGAGACAGATGTAAACTAAAATAGATTACCAGGTTATATATATATATATATATATATATATATATATATATATATATATATATATATATATATATATATATTATTTTCATCCAAATCCTAAAATGATATGTGTATTGATGTGGTGAGTTCTCTTCCTTCATGTTTGAACCTGATTCCTTCAGAGTACTACATTTTCTATGATCACACCCATTTTCCAGTCCTTATTCAATAGGAAAGGAATGAAAGAAGCATCTCTTGAGCTAAGAGAATACAGCCTGTAAAATGGCATGGGCTGAAAGGGCCAACACAAAAACACACCCAACCTAGTTTGAATGTTTACTTGCTAAAAGGTTTTCAAGACCTCCCTTGCTAATAGGCTCATCTCATAAATATATTTGACATTTCAGTAAATACTCTATATTTCACCTTGCTTCTCAATGACTCCTTTTATTTAACTTAGTAAAGCTCTTCAAAGACATGCAGCCAGATTTTCTTTTATATATATATATATATATATATATATATATATATATATATATATATATATATATATATATATATATATAAACACACACACACATATATATATGTAGTCCATAATGAATTACATTATTTAGTGGGCAAACAATGAGTTGTTATCCCCAATTCCCCAATACCCCCCTCCCCATCCCCAATCAGCTAGATATCCTCCTCCATGGGTCGTCTGGATCCATCCTTGTGGCAGGGAACCATGGATAGCCTAGTACTTGGCCCAGTACTCCAGGCCCAAGTGTGTTGTTACTGAGGGGTGCCATGCCTCTGAATAGTCTCCCCCACCATGGCTCTTACGATCTTTCCGCCCCCTCTTCCGCTCAATTCCCTGAGTCATGGTGGGTGAGTATTAAGGCTGCTTTAATGTTGTGAGCTTAGGGGGTCTTTGTGTCGAAGATTGTTGGTTTCTGTCACCCTGGCTTATCCTGTGTTGATTGAATGGCTGTGGCTGTGGGTCCCTTGTTCATCCCTTCATTCTCTGTGGGGTTCCATATGGATCCTCCACGATATGACTGTGGTGGCTTATCTCTTGCCAGGATCTCAGCTATCTGCCTATGGTCAGATGGTAGGATTAGATGGGCGACAGCTCTCTCACTGTATCCTGAAAAATACAAACACAATCTCCATCAGAGAGTGAGATCAGTACAGGTTAACAAATACATACAATTCTGGATTACCTAGATTCTATTTTTAGTAGCCTCTCAGTCAATCATTCCCATAATGCATCTTTTCTTGGGAGCCCAAGAGTATGGGATCCGGTGCCTATTGCCCTGAATCCCCAGTTCCAGTCAAGGGCTCTCCTTCACTAAATGGAATATTTGGCTGAATTTAGAAGCTGTTGATTATCTCCCCCAGGCCCAGGTTTCTCCATTGCACTAGTACTCCTTTCTTGGTTCGCTGTTCTTTCCCAGTAGGAGGTGTGGTCAGCCTACTCATGGCCGCAGACTGTGTTTCATGCCAGTGGTCTCTGTTTACTCCAGCTATCATTGATCAGCCTCCCCTGGCAGCCTGTGCAGTGCCTTTCAGCACTGTACTAACTGGCATCTGGGGGCTGGTTACCATTCCGGACCTCGAAGGGTCTCTCAGTGCTGATCGATGGCATTCTGTGGTTTCTTCAGCAAAAGGGTTTTGCCTCAGGCCTGGGGAGGGCATTCAAAGCTTTGAGGCTAAACCAAATTAGCTTCAAAACCATAAAATCCTCACAAGCATACTGTAACCTACTGTGCAAGTAGTGGGCGTTGACTGGCAAGAGGGGCCATGAGTAGTAGGGGAGAGAGTCTAAGCCTGTGAATAATTGATCAGTCTGACAACCCCTGATCCCAGCCACCGGTTCCTTCCCTCACTGAGCTGTTGACCAAAGTGACCCCTGAGGTTCCATGCAGCCAAATTTTCTATAATTCTGATTCACTCTCTGGGGGTGATTAGGGCAGCTAAAGAGGTACATTAATTCTTTGAGATTACAAAGGTCTCATTTATGAAATGGGAAGTAAACAAAAGAGAGATTAAAATTTCCCTGAGCCCCAAAGATGAGTGAAAACCCATCTGGGCTTGGAGGGAGCATCACTGGGCGCTCTGCAGCATGCAATCACAACAGAGGAAGTGGAGTTTTGTGCTTAGCTTTACTTAACCCAGGATGAAAGTCCACCATTGGTGCTCTTATTCTTTTTTAAAAATATATTTATTATGAACAAGTATATACATTTTATTAGCAAATCTTGTGAAGGTGTCCCCATTTCCCTCTTCTCTGTCCCCTACCCACTGGGGTCCTTCCTCAGTGGGCATACTGGATCTGTCCATAGGTTAGGGGGTTATGAACTGCACCAGAGGTAGCCAGTGTTTCTTTCTCTCTTTTTTTTTCTTCCCTCTGTGTATTGTTGCTGAGGGGGGCACAGTCTCTGGATATTCTCCCCCACCATGGCTCTTACAATCTTTTTGCCTCCTCTTTCACTCAGTTCCCTGAGTCATGGTGGGTGAGTTTTGAGTCTGCTTTGTTGTTAAGATCTTATCTGGATCTTTGCCCTGGGTTGTGTTGTATATTTTTGGTGCCTGTCTCCATTGACCTTTCATGGGTTATCAGACTTGCTGTGGTGATTGGTCTTCTGTTTGTCTCCTCACTTTCTCATAGGTTTCATTTGGGCCCTGTGTGGTTTGTCTCCTGCAAGGATGCCAGCCATCATCCAATCTCTTGTTGGTGGAATTGAGTTGTCCCTGGCTCTCTCAATGCCTTCTGAAAAAATACAAACAGATTTTCCTCACTATTTGCATATTGTTAAGTGTAGTGCCCATAGCTATTAATATAGCACCTAATTAAAAACATCTACAAAATAATGAATCAGTATCATTCCATTCCATTAATAAATCATACTTGAAGTTCCATACATGATTTTCATGAATCGTTTCATGCAGTACTTTGATTTTATTTTCCCTTGCTTAGTTATGAAGCAATTCACAAAGATGATAGTTTCCTCCAGAAGTCTTATATACAAATATTTCTAGTGTATGAGGCTTAATCAGTTTTGATCTTGATTAGGATATCATTTAACTTTGAGAAAATAAGCACAGACAGGGAACTGGTGAAAACAATAAAACATTTAGATTCTCTCTAACAGGAACAGGGCATAATTCCTCCAAAAATCAATGCAGATCCACATCATAGAAAAGTGAAAACCAAACCCTTTAGCCAGCTCCCTGCATCATGAGTTAGGGACCAACTTCTCAAATACATGATCCAGTGGGGTATTTTACTTTCAAGCCATAACAACTTATTATTCATTTTAGTCCTGGGTTCTAGTCTTCCTGTGTCTACTTTGTGACATACCTACCACAGGAGCATCTCAGTAAGAGGACATTAGGAAGGATCTTCTATATTTGGGCCTGAGTTTGGTGAATTTCCAAGGGCACAAAAAAGTGGGGATTCACAATGGGCATAGCAGTGTCAAAAAGGAGAGAGAAATACATGAGTGAATATCTCAGTAAACTTCATCTGTAGTAGGGATGACATCTGTGCATGGAGGGGCAGTCAATCATACTATCTGCAAGGAGAGGATGCTTGGCAGTTTATGGATTGCTTAGTGATCTCGTTTTTGTTTCACTTTACTATGGTCTTGGTGACCTTGTCTGGAGTCGATGTTCCATGAAGTCATTCACATCTGAAAAAAGCTCAGCATGGCCCAGCTGTGAGCCTCAGAGGATTTGTCATGTGCTAGAGATTCCCCTCAACCCTGCCCCGTTCTCACTACACACTCACCTTTTCATTCATTATGTGTGTAAAGTAGAATACATTTTCTCTTTGGCCTTCTAGTAACCAAATGACTGAAAATTAATATTTAAGTGCATCCTTCCTCTATCACACATCCCTGAGCCAGCCATTATTAGGTAGCAAAGATTCTTGTCTTTTATCAGTAACGAGAATGAACAAATAATGAGTTGTTATCCCCAATTCCCCAATTTCCCTCTTTCCTATCCCCAATCAGCTGGATATCCTCCTCCATGGGCAGTCTGGATGAGTCCATGGGGTAGAGGATTATGGATATCCTAGGAGCCAGCCCGATTCCACCCACCTTATTGTGATGTTACTGAAGGGGGCAATGTCTCTGGGAGTTCTCCCCCACCATAGCTCTTACAATCTTTCTGCCCCCTCTTCTGCTCAGTTCCCTGAGTCAGGGTGGATGAGTACTAAGGCTATTTTATTGTTGAGGTCTTAGGGGTCTCTGTACTTCTGCGTTAGGTTATGTTGAAAAACGTTGGTGTCTGTCTGGCTTATCCTGAGTTGACTGATTGGCTGTGGTTATGGGTCTCTTGTTTGTCCCACCATTCTCTGCGGGGTTCCATACGGATCCTCCACAGTAGGTCTGGGGTGGCTCATCTTTTGCCAGGATGTCAGGTATCGGCCTGCACTTCATTGGTGGGGTTGGAAGAGTCACAGCTCTCTCGCTGCATTCTGAAAGATACAAACAAAATCTTCATCGGAGAGTGATGTCAGTATAGGTTAACTGAGATACACATTTCTGAATTAGCAAGATTCTATTGTTAGTAGCCTCTTTGTAAATCACTTGTATAGGGCATCTCTCTTTGGGGTCCTAAGAATTTGGTTCCCAGTGTATTTCACCCTGAGTCCCCAGTTCCAATTAAGGGCTCCCTGTCACCGAGTGGATTATTTGGCCAAATTAAAAGCTGTTCATTACTTCCCCCAGACTTTGGCTCCTCCATTGCACAAGTGCTCCTTTCTTGGTTCGCTGTTCTCTCCCAGTAGGAAGTGTGTTCAGCCTACTCATGGCAGCAGACTGTGTTTCATGTAAGTGTTCTTTGTTTTCTCCAGCTGTCACTGACCAGCTTCCCCTGGCAGCTTATGTAGTGCCTTCCAGCTCTGCACTAATAGATAGTAAAGATTCTTTACCTGGCAAAATAACCTATGCATTCTCCTCTAAAGATGCTGTCTCTAGTGGCCCAGTCTTTACTGTAGCGATCTGAGCTCCAATTGACTATTACTCTTGCTTGTGGAAATACTAAATGACTGAGTGAATCCTCATACATCTCCACACGGGAGTGTAACCTAATTCTTCCTTATCAATGGAACCACCAACTAGTATTCTCATTCTCCATGTTTTGTTTCAGTGACGTTAGGAACATAAATAGCCAGATGATAATCTCAACTCCAGTTAAATTATTTTTACAATTAAACTCTCTCTATGTCAGCTCTATGCCTCCTCAGGAAGCATTCTTCCTTGGTAACAAAGGCTTCTGAAAAGTCAAATGGCAAAGTTGTGGCTATAAAAGCAAAAGTTGTAGGTAAGTGAGGGATGTCAAATATAAAAGAACGACCACTCCTGTGTATACAGAATAGATCTGGCTAAGAAAAAGAGCATTGGATATCAGCTGCTTTCTCGAAGTACAGACTATAGCCCATAGAACAGTATGGTCAATCCACAGTTGGCTATCCATCTGGATTCACACTCGGTAGTAGGCCATTGTATAGTTCTATATGACCTATTTTTAATGGGTAACAGATGTGGCTGTTATATGTCTATAAGTTATTTGTCTATATGGCCTATCGTTAATGTGGTAACAGATGTGAATAGATTCTGAGACCCATTGGCTTACTTCTACTGAGAAATAATTTAGCCTTTTCAGATATACTACTGTGAGAAATCTCTATATGCTGAATTAAGTCATTCTGTGTTGTTTGTATACTATCAGAGGATTTTTCCCAGCAAAATTAGGTGAGGGGTATATAGAACTCAATATGATTTTTTCAGGGTTTCATATGTCTGAAATTATTGCAAAATGAAATGTTTAGGAATGGGAAAAGGATAGACAGAGATGAGAAATTGTTCTGCTGACAGGGAGACTTAGAGGGAAACAGCATTCAATATTTGACAGAGACAGGGAGAACCATGTTATAGTAATCAAAATCATACACCTTCATGTTCACAATAAATAATTATTAAATACATTGATGTAGCATATCATTTTGACATATTTGAATTGTCTGAAATTACAGAGATTTTGTTTTTCATCAATCAGGCCTGTTCAAAATATGCTAAAGTGATTTTTAATTTTTTT
>PVHP010033501.1:0-19627 GCA_004024765.1 Zapus hudsonius
CCCCTAAGCTCACAACATTAAAGCAGCCTTAATACTCACCCACCACGACTCAGGGAACTGTGAGGAAGAGTGGGTGGAAAGATTGTGAGAGCCGTGGTGGGGGAGACTATCCAGAAGCATGGCACCCTTCAGTAACAACACACTTGGACCAGGAGAACGGGGCTGAGTACTAGGCTATCCATGGTCCCCTGCCACAAGGACTGATCCAGATGACCCACGGAAGAGGATATCCAGCTGATTGGGGATGGGGAGGGGGCATTGGGGAATTGGGGATGACAACTCATTGTTTGCCCACTAAATAATGTAATTCATTATGAACAACATATATATATATGTATATATATATAGTTTATACATTGGGACAACATGGAGAAGGAAGCATAAACATTAGAATTCAAAATTCGTGGGTTCAAATCCTGATTGTTCCACATATTACCCATCTTTTCATCAGTCTCTTTAACCTCTTTAGACTCTGTCCAGGGAAATCAAATATCTAATTCACAAGGTTATTGTAAGAATCAAACATTGTAGTTCCTGGAACAGTATAAGGCCTCAATCTACAGTCCTCAAAGCTGTGCTGTATTAGACTTGAAGGATCACTGTAAGGCTTAAGTTGGGTCAGAGATCTCTGGAATACTTGACAGAGTTTCTGCAAAATGAAATGAAACAAACACTTGACGTGTCCAAATGTCTTGGGAGGAGATGTAGACATCTGGCAATGTTTACAGTTGCATTATTGATAATTGGATAGAAAACTAGGGAAATGACTGTTAACTCTAGGGAGCCAATGATGCAAAAAAATAGCCATAACCATAATTCTCTACATGGATTGGCTGAATAAAACATTCATCAAACATTTAAACAAGCTGGAGGTGGTGGTGCATGCCTGTAATCACATCACTCGGGAGGCTAAGGCAGAAGAAGCACAAATCTGAAGCTAGTGGAATACAGAGTGAACTCTTGTTACACACACACACGCAATATGAATACTGTGTAGAGAACCATTCAAAGCTACAATGTAACTATATTGGAAGCACTGACGGGGGAGGGCATGGGTGTATAGGAAGGACAAGAAGAGAGATGAAAAAATAAAGATAAATAAATGAATTAAGAATAATGCCCTATGGAAAGATTGCAAGAGCATGGTGAGGGTGGAAAATCCAGAGACATTACCCCCTCCAAAAACCTGTCTGCTGCTCACACAACTCCAAGCCCTCCATACCATGAAGCATTCCAGCAATCCCACTGAGGAGGGCCATTAGTGGAATGGGGGAAGACATGAGGGAAGTCTGGGTACTAACACGAGACTTGTACAGAGTTTCTACTTATCAATAAATAAATAAGAATAATGCCTTAGAACTGCTGTCTAGGTGGATGTCTCCTTCCTCCCTCACCATTCCATGTGCATCCCTCCCTAATTCCCTAAACTGTGCATTCAGTTAATGAGGATGACTTTCCCCATAAAGGTAGACTATTCTTTGATCAAGGGTACATAGGTAGCTACGCTCCCCTGTTAGAACCCTCAAACAAACTCTCAAGAATCATGCTGTAATTAATGACTACTTCTCTCAATCTCCCCCAAGAGTTTTAGTTTTTAGAATAATAGTCCTTCTGGGATGGAGAGATAGCTTAGTGGTTAAGACAATTGCTTGCAAAGCCAGACAGCCTGGGTTCAATTCCCTAGTACCCATGTAAAGCCAGATACATAAAGTGGCACATGCATCTGGAATTCATTTCCAGTGCCAAGAGGCCCTGGTGTTCTCTCTCTCTCTCTCTCTCTCTCTCTCTCTCTCTCTCTCTCTCTCTCTCTCTCTCTCTCTCTTTCTCTCTCTTTAAAAAAGAATAAGAGCCAAGCGTGGTGGCACACACCTTTAATCCCAGCACTCGGGAGGCAAAGGTAGGAGGATCAATGTGAGTTTGAGACAACCCTGAGACTACATAGTGAATTCCAGGTCACCCTCAGCTACAGCGAGAACCTCAAAAAAAAAATCAAATATTGCCCCCTCAGCAACAACACACAAAGGGGGGAAAAACTGGCTACCTCTTGTGCAATTCATAACCCCCTGCCCCATGCACTGATCCAGCATGCCCATCAAGGAGGGCCCCCAATGGGTTGGGGACAGAGAGGAGGGAGATAGGGGTACCATCATAAGATTGGCTCATACAATGTATCTAATTGTTGACAAACACAACTCAGTGTTTGCCCTTTCAACAGTCACTGTCATAATTCTGAGAACACATTGGGTCTTGAGAGATTGCTTAGTGGTATAATATAATGTATGCTTTCCATGTTCTAAAGTCTGAATTGTTTATGAAATGAGTTATTTTGGCTCATGGTTTCAGAGGGTTTCAGCTATTGCATCAGGGAATACAGGACAGGGTAGCTTAGCAAATGGAGGCAAAGCATATCAGCCCTTGATTTCTTTTTTTTTACGCAAAATATTTTATTCTTACTTACAACATATAAACGATTAACTCACCAATATTTTGATCTGAGGCCAAGACCTTTCCTGTGGTCATGGGGGTCATGATTGGATTCCACACTTTTTTTCTTCTTGCATTCAACAAGCCCATGCATAATTGCCCATTGTGTCCAGAGTTAATTTCTTTTTTTTAATTGCCCATAATGAGTTACAACATTTAGTGGGCAAACAATGAGTTGTTATCGCCCATTCCCCGCTGCCCTCCCCTCCCCTCTCCACTGAATAATCTCCTCCATGGGTCGTCTGGATCAGTCCTTGTGACAGAGGACCATGGATAGCCTAGTATTCAGCCAGGTTCTCCTGTCAGCCCTTGATTTCTTGTCTCAGCATCTCACTGTGTAACTTATGCTGGCCTCCAACTGGTAATCCTCCTGTTTTGCCTCCAAAGTTCTGGGATTGAAGGCATGTGCCACTACACCAGGCCCCAGTATGGTCAAGTCAGTATTCAGTGATGTATACAGGAATAAGTGAAAAAGTCACGTCTTACTGGTCGAGTAATTTCTCCCAGAGAGTCCCCTTCAGCCAATGCCCAAGATGAGCCCCCAGGAAATGACAGAAGCATTTGTCACCAAGAAGCAAGAGCTTAGTCTTCTCTGTCCCATGAGTAAGGTCTACATGAGAACAGCTGGAGGCTGGGGTTCATGTCCATGCCTTCTGTCCCCTGCAAAGGGTTACTTCCTTCCTGCTTTTCCTCCTTATTTTTATTGAGGGCATATTTTATTTATCTTTAAGGCTTTTATGGCTCTGTATCTCTGCCTCATTTTAGTGCTCTTGTTATGATTTATGCTGCTTTTTACTGGTTCTTTACCTTTAGTACATAAACATTTTTAAGTTTTTCACATCTTAAAAAAAAGTAAAATTGGGGCTGGAGAGATGGCTCAGCAGTTAAGGCACTTGCCTCCAGTGCCTAAGGCCCTGGATTCAATTCCCCAGTAACCCCAGTAATCGCCTCTCTCTCTCTCTCTCTCTCTCTCTCTCTCTCTCTCTCTCTCTCTCTCTCTCTCTCTCTGTATCTCTGCTTGAAAATGAATAAATAAAATATTTTTTAAAAAAGTAAAATAAACTATGAAGCCTTTCTTGACCCTGTGTTCCTGTCTAGTCACTGCATTCTCCCTCTCTTCTCTTCAGGGTCAGCTCTTTAGAAGTTATGGGCTTCCATAGTGTTGCCACCACCACACACAATCCTTACTTCTGCACCTTTCCTGGTGAATACAGACAGATGAGTATGGTGGTTTGAATGTAAAATGTCCTCCATAGTCCCATGTGTTTATAATTAAGCCTCATACTTGATCTCCAGTTGGTGGCTGCCTTCCTATGTCCTGAACTTGAGCAAAGTTGCATTTAAAAGTAATGGACTTGTGTGTTTGGCAAAGAAAATGTGAGCAGGTTTCGATTAGAGGCCCAGGGAGTACAGCAGGTTCAGCTGCAATTATTTAGGACAGGCGCACCATCAAAAATGGGCTGGCACTACATTGGGACGATAGGAGGAGTGCTGACTCCTTTGAAATAAGGGGCCTAAAGGAAGAATGCTGAAGGAGGTTTCTATTCCTTAAAGTCATTTTATTTCCCCAAGGATAAACAAATTTGGTAGCCCACCTGGTACTGGTTTTGGAAATATGACAAATGTAGGAAAAGTAGGGTCATGGAGTGCAAGTGTAGATAGTATGAAAGCAGGATTGAAATCCTTGCATGGATGTCTTGGAGGCCATGACATAAAGCTGTGAAGATGAAACATGGATTGCAATGAAGAATTCAGGGTTTTAGAGATGCCAGGACTATGGGACAGCCACCATGGAAAACTGCTCACCCTGGATCTGGTGGATTTGACTGGAAAGCAAGCATCCAAGATTGAAGCATGGAGTTTGGAGCCCCAGTGATATTTTTGCACATCTCAGATCCTGGATGTGGAGCTGTAGGATTTTATGTTTCCCCCCTACTGGCTTTCTATCTTGCATTGGCCTGGTCTTTCCTTGCTATGCCTTCTTTCTGCAGTGGGAATGTTTACTCTGTGTCATTATGTGTTGGAAGTATATAACACATGTTTTGATTTTACAGAGCTCACAGTTAAAAGACTGCCTTGAGTCTTCGATGAGACTTTGGACTTCTGAACAATGCTGGGACTAGTAAAGACTATGGGACTCTTGCTGGGCGTGGTGGTGCATACTTTTAATCCCAGCACTCAGGAGGCAGAGGTAGGAGGGTCGAAGTGAGTTTGAGGCCACCCTGAGGCTACATAGTGAATTCCAGGTCAGCCTGGGCTAGAGGGAGACCCTACCTTGAAAAACCAAAAAAAAAAAAAAAAAAAAAAAAAAAGTATGGGACTTTTAAAGTTAGGCTGAATACATTCACTTCATAAAATGGTCATGAGTCCATGGGGGCTGGGGGCAGAATGTGGTGATTTGAATGTGTAATGGTCCCATAGTCTCATGTGTTTTGAATACTTGGTCTCCACCTTGGCAATCTGGGAGGTGAAGCCTTCCTAGAGGAGGTATGTCACTATGAGTCTAGCCCACTGGTATTCAGAGCTAGCTCACTCTTGCTGCTACCTCTCAGTTGATGTGACAATATGTGACGCCCAGCCTTTGTTTATCCACGTTGATGAAACTTCCCATTGAAACTACCTGAAATAAACCCTTTCCTCTCGCAAGCTGCTTCTGGTCAGGTGTTTTGTCCTAGCAAAGAGAAGGTAAGTACTACAGCTCCCCTTCTCTGACACTGCTATTGTCACCTGAAGTTGTGTGGCCTGGTCCTCTTGTCCACAGCAGGCCCCAGCCCAAGTGACTCCAACTGATGCTATCAAGTATAGATATATCCCAGTTCCCTTGACCTTTACCTTTACTATGTGGAGGACACAGAGCCCACATTCCCCAGCTGTCAGCAGACAGCCTCTATCCAAAGACTCAGAAAATACCCTACACAGAGTTCTTCCTTCCTGCCATAGTCCACATCCAACAAAAGCATCTCCCCCCACACTGTGAGACCCCTCTGATGAGCCATACCACATCAGCAGTCCTCATGACCACTCCAGGCTTTGTGGGTCCAACTGAGACATTCACTCCCCCCACACACACACACTCCCTCACACCCCTGCTATGGATGCTGTCCCTACTAACTTCCTGGAATGCTGTGGTGGTTTGAATGCAAAATGTCCCTCATAGACTCATGTGTTTGAATATTTAATCCCTAGTTGGTGGTGCTGCTTAGAAATGTAGAGCCTTTCTCTTGAACACCTTCCCCAGGCCTGAGGCAAAACCCTGTTGCTGAAGAAACTACAGAATGCCATCATTCAGCATCAAGAGACCCTTCGAGGTCAGGAATGGTAACCAGCCCCCAGATGGCAGTTAGTACAGTGCTGGAAGGCACTACACAAGCTGCCAGGGGAAGCTGAACAATGACAACTGGAGTAAACAGACCACTGACATGAAACAATCTGCGGCCATGAGTAGGCTGATCACACCTCCTACTGGGAGAGAACAGCAAACCAAGAAAGGAGCACTTGTGCAATGGAGCCTGGGCCTGGGGGAGACTATCAACAGCTATTAAATTTGGCCAAATATTCCACTTAGTGAGGGGGAACCCTTGATTGGAATTGGGGATTCAGGTGATATGCACCGGATCCCATACTCTTGGGCTCCCAAGAAAAGAGGCACTATGTGAGCGACTGCTAGGTAGGCTACTAAAAATAGAAGCTAGGTAATCCAGAATGGTGTATATTTGTTAACCGATACTGATCTCATTCTCTGATGGAGATAGTGTTTGTATTTTTCAGGATACAGCGAGAGAGCTGGGGCCCATATAACCCTACCAACCGACCGCAGGCAGAAAGCTGAGATCCTGGCAAGAGATGAGCCACCACAGTCATATCATGGCGGATCCATATGGAATCCTGCAGAGAATGACGGAATGAACAAGGGACCCACAGCCACAGCCATTCAATCAACAAAGGATAAGCCATTGAGACAGAAACCAACGAATCTCGACACAAAGACCCCTAAACTCACAACATTAAAGCAGCCTTAATACTCACCCACCACGACTCAGGGAACTGAGTGGAAGAGGGGGCAGAAAGATTGTGAGAGCCATGGTGGGGGAGACTATCCATAGGCATGGCACCCCTCAGTAACAACACACTTGGGTCATGAGAACCCGGCTGAAGACTGGGCTATCCATGGTCCCCTACCACAAAGACTGATACAGAGGGCCCACGGAGGAAGATATCCAACATTGGGCACAACTCAGTGGATTACAGTTAATCCCCAAGAGTTAACTGGTATGACAGAAGGATGACCCACACTGCTCACCTCTTGCCCATACATCTCTCTTGAGATCTGGACTCATTCACCGAATCTTCTGACATCTCTACTCAACTGTCTCCTAAGCACTTAGAACAGTCATGGATGGCAACATGACCACTTTTGTGTCAGCTGGCTTCTCTTACATTCCATTGTGTGTGCTCTCCCACATTTCCCCCTTCAGCTGATAACATCACTGTTGGTTTGCCCCAAATCCAAAGAAGTGTGGGAGTCATCCAACCTCCTCTAAGTCCTCTCACTGCCCTTGCTGTGCTCAGGCCCTCTTAACACTTGGCGGTCCTAGTACAAACCCACCCCATAAGCAGTCAGTATTCCCACTACCAGGCTCGACTCTTCAGTAGCCATGTGATCTTGCATAAATCATCTCTCTTGTCACAGTTTCTGCATCTCTACAATGGGTTGTAGGTTTTATCTACTGCTGGGGATGCAGCTCAGCTGGTAGGATGCTTGTCCAGCATGCACAAAGAACTCAGTTTAATCCCCAGGATCATGTAAACCAGGGGTGGTGGCATGCACAAAGAACTCAGTTTAATCCCCAGGATCATGTACCTAGCATTGGGAAATGAAGATAGGAGGATCAAAAATTCAAGGTCACTACTGCTGAAGACTCCACATGCTTGGGCTGCAGGTCACTAAGAAATCAAGCTGGAGCTGATCCAGAAGCCTCCTCCCTATTAACTAGCTGTTAGAATGCTGGAAAGAGTTATGAAGCATGTAGCCTTCTGGGGGGGAGAGAAGTCATCAACAGTCTTCACCAGCAATGGACCTTGCAAGCTTTATGGCTGGCCAGCTAGGCCAAATGTACCAACTGGTACAATGAACACATGTCTAGTTTGGGGAAAACCCACTGCTCTCTTGTTGGACTTGAGTTTTACTTGATGGAGGGAAATTCTTGCATGGTACTGAAAACTTAGTCACAAACCTATGGCTAAGGAAGGAGGTCATAGTCTGACTAAATGCATAGATTATGCCCACCAAATTGCCCTCTAAATACTTGTGAAATTTTTCATGTTTAACCACCAGTGAATTGCACCATACCTTGGAGTACATGAAGCCTTGGGTAGTGATGGAGTCTGGCAGATCCAGATGAAAGAACAGGTAAAATTGCCACCGACACAGCAAAATACCCTCAAGAAACTTATTTGCCAACGAGTTGATTTTTATCCCATAACAGTAATTCAATCACATAATTATGTCACTGAGTACAATGTAGACGCTATTTAAGAAGGCATTTGAATTGTTCCTGAATACACTCATTTCAGGCTAACTTTTTTTCAGAATTATTGATCCAGCCAAAAATCAATCAACTAGTATGTGACCAAAAATAGATAAGATAGAAAAGTACTCTAGTGATGCAATTTGCAAATTAATTAATTTAAAACCATTGTGAGGTTTAGAGCATTTGTCAACTCTTTAAGGTTCAGAATTTCTTGCCATTTTTGGTCATATCTGTCCCTGGAATCTTCTATTCTTTTACTTCAAACTTTCAAATCACATGACCTCCATTCCCCCTCCCCCACACTCCTCCACACAAAGCCTGCATTCTCTTCTAGTACTACATCATGGTCTCACACTTGTGTGTTATACCTACCCCCACCCCACACTATTTGCCCAAAATAAGTCATTTTTGTTGGGAAGTATATCTCTTGACAGAGGGAAAAGGGCCAAATTTTAAAGGTTATGATGTTCTCATGTGATAGAGTTAGGAACTGGACTCCACAGAGGTAAGACAATGAGGTAAATTCGGTCAATGGCTCCCATATTGAGGACTATTTCCTCAAACAAAAGACACTCATCCAATTAGACTGCTATTTTGTGTCTGACCACAAGATGGCGGTAAAAGAGTAGTCGGTCCCTCTAGTCAAAAACTCATTTAGACAAAGCTGGCATTTCACGTTCCCAGACTCTGCCTTCTCCCCTTTGCCAAGCTTCAGTGCCCTTATATTGTTCCTTTTTTTTTTTTTGCTAAAGTCTTCACAAGTCTGTGTTTTTGTTAACTCAGCTGTAGCCCACAGTTCATCTTCTAAATAACTTTTCCTGCTTCTTATGCTTAAGGATTATGTTCTTATTAACTCTTATTAGAAGAATTTTCGGACTCAGAAATCTGAGGACTTAAAACTATAGTCTTAGTTCAATAATCGCTTAATGATTTTCTCTCTGCTTGGAACTTTCATTACCCAGCTTCTATTTCACGCAGTTTTCTTCATACCCCTCAGTCAGGGCTACTTACAGAATTTCATCTTAAAAAACAGCCTGGGGACTCTGCCTGTCTGTGAGAGATACAGTTCTACCTTGGTTTTGTGGGGGGGGGCGGAGAGCGAATTACTGTTATGTTAAGCACAAAAAAGATCAATGTGCCTAAGAAAGTGACAGAAATAAGAGTCTGCCTTCCTGTGTGCAATCCTCTATTTTCCAAGTTGGAAGTTGAACACCATCTTTGGGTACCCCACTTGCATCCCTGTCTTGGGATTTGGGGCAGCCTTTAGACAAGGGGTGTCCAACTTTTTGGCTTCTCTGGACCATACTGGATGAAGAAAAAAATGTCTTGGACCACACATTAAGTATTTGGGCCAACAACACTGGCTCAGGACACACCCCACAGAAATGAGAGCTTTGTCATGATGAGAGGGGAGGCTTAGATAAGCAAATATTTCAGTGTGTATGGAACTATCATACAATCCATGGACTGGATTCAAACGTTTTGAATAGCCAATATCTTTAGAAAAGTCAAAAAAAGCTGGGCGTGGTGGCACATACCTTTAACCTCAGCACTAGGGAGGCTGAGGTAGGAGAATCACCCTAAATTGACCCAGGACAGGAACTTGGCATACTGGAGGGGACTCTTGCTGGCAAACCATGAGAAGCTAAAGGCATGCTGCTCTCCAGAGTGTACAAATGCCTCTCAGGCAGGAGAGACAGCCATCCTGAAGTGATTTAGGGGTGCCAGAACCCCCAAAGTAAAAGTGAGGAATGTTCTTGAGCCTGTAAAGGAGAATGGTGTTTTTCTTTTCTTTACTTCTTCTCCCCTAAAACCTCACTGCAGCATATGAATAGGCACCTAAACATATGGTATGGAGTGTAGTCTTTCTCTTTCTTAGAAGAGAAAATGAACGCTTCCCAAGAAGGAATGTAAACCTGGCTGCACCCAGACACCTGCCATTGGAGCTGGACTGACCAATTCAGCCTCTATGGTGGTTTGAATCAGAGTCCCCCATAAACTCACATGTTTTAAATGCTTTGTCCCCAGCTGGTGGCAATTTAGAAGGTAGAGCCTTGCTGGAGGAGGTCCTTTGCTGAGGGTGGGCTGAGGGGTGTTCCCTTTGTCAGAGCTCAGCTCATTTGATTGTTTTCAACCCATGGTGGCAGATTGTGATGTCCAGGTTCTGCACTATCATATTATCTCTACCATCATTAGACTGTAAACCAAAACAAACCCTTTTCTCCCATCAGCTGCTTTTGGTCATGTGTTTTGTCCCAGCAACACAAAGGTAACTACAACAGAAAATTGATACCAAAGGAGTGGGGTGGTTACTGCTAGAACATTCAATAAATGATATCCATAAACCATGGAGGTTGAGATTTGAAAGATTTATTATAGAATTTAAGAGAAGGAAAGAGCTGGGTGTGGTGGTGCAGGTTTTTAATCCCAGCACTCAGGAGGCAGAGGTGGGAGGATCAATGTAAGTTTGATGCCAGCCTGGGACTACAGAGTGAGTTCCAGGTCAGTCCAGACTAAAATAAGACCCTACCTCAAAAAATAGAGAGAAGGAAAGACTCCAGAGCTCCTGTATAGCAGGAGGGGGTTCCCAGAAATGGAGAAGTCCTCCTAGAGACACTGATTGTAGTCTTTTATGGAAATGTATGGTCAGGACAAAGTTCTTCTTCCCTTATAAGCCAAGCCTCACAGTCCACAGTTCTTACTGCATGTAGGCCTTTCAACTCTGTCCAGAGTAGACCATCAAGGTCTGCTTACAGCACTGCAATGTGTCTCTTAGTGCAAAGTTTCAAATCCATCCATATTTCTCCAGCAAATCAGTTCCAAATGATCAAAAGCCACACAGTCGGGTGTTGGTCTATTGTTGTGTGTCACTAAAGGACAGGGACAAGTTTTGAAACCTGCATTGTTTGTTGATTTCAACATTGTGCAAAAATGATAGCATACATTGGTGTAACCTAAACTGGCCATGAAACTAGGCAATGGAAAAATTTCAGTTCATATAATCTTATGGGGCCACTGCTGTATATGTGGCCTGTTGTTCACCAAAACGCCATTAGGCACCACATGGCTGCCTTTGGTTGCTTTCTTTCTTTTTTTTATTGTCCATAATGAGTTACATTATTTAGTGGGCAAACAATCAGTTGTCATCGCAATTCCCCGATGCCCCCTTCCCCCATCCCCAATCAGCTGAATATCCTCCTCCGTGGGTCGTCTGGATCAGTCCTTGAGACAGGGGACCATGGATAGCCTAGTATTCAGCCCGGTTCTCCTGGCCCTAGTATGTTGTTACTGAGGGGTGCCATGCCTATGGATAATCTCCCCCACCACGGCTCTCACAGTCTTTCCGCCCCCTCTTCCGCATATTTCCCTGAGTCATGATGGATGAGTATTAAGGCTGCTTTAATGTTGTGAGCTTAGGGGTCTTTGTGTCAAAAATCGTTGATTTCTGTCTCATTGGCTTATCCTGTGTTGATTGAATGGCTGTGGCTGTGGGTCCCTTGTTCATCCCGTCATTCTCTGCGGGATTCCATATGGATCCGCCATGATATGACTGTGGTGGCTCATCTCTTGCCAGGATCTCAGCTTTCTGCCTGCGGTCGGTTGATAGGGTTATATGGGCCCCAGCTCTCTTGCTGTATCCTGAAAAATACAAACACTATCTCCATCGGAGAATGAGATCAGTATCGGTTAACAAATATACACCATTCTGGATTACCTAGCTTCTATTTTTAGTAGCCTACCTAGCAGTCGCTCACATAGTGCATCTTTTCTTGGGAGCCCAAGAGTATGGGATCCGGTGCATATCACCTGAATCCCCAATTCCAATCAAGGGTTCCCCCTCACTGAGTGGAATATTTGGTCAAATTTAATAGCTGTTGATAGTCTCCCCTAGGCCCAGGCTCCTCCATTGCACAAGTGCTCCTTTCTTGGTTTGCTGTTCTCTCCCAGTAGGAGGTGTGGTGCATCCTGAAAAATACAAACACAATCTCCATCAGAGAGTGAGATCAGTATAGGTTAACAAATATACACCAATCTGGATTACCTAGATTCTATTTTTAGAAGCCTCCCCGTCAGTCTCTTGCATAGTAAATCTTGTGTTCGGAGCCCAAGAGTACGGGATCCGGTGCCTATCACCATGAATACCAAGTTCTACACAAGGGCTCCCCCTCACTAAGTGGAAAATTTGGCCGAATTTGAAAGCTGTTGATTGTCTCCCACAGGCCCAGGCTCCTCCATTGCAAAAGTGCTCCTTTCTTGGTTCTCTGTTCTCTCCCAATAGGAGGTGTGGTCAGCCTACTCATGGCCGCAGAGTGTGTTTCATATCAGTGGTCTCTGTTTACTCCAGCTGTCATTGATCAGCTTCCTCTGGGAGCCTGTGCAGTGCCTTCCAGCACTAACTAACTGCCTTCTGGGGGCTGGATACCATTCCAGACCTTGAAGGGTCTCTCCATGCTGATCGGTGGCATTCTATGATTTTTTTAGCAACAGGATTTTGCCTCAGGCCTGGGGAGGGCACTCAAGAGCTTTGACCGAATTCTGTCTTGTTGGAATCTCCTGAGTCACTTTGGTCAACAGCTCAGTGAGGGAAGGAACCAGTGGTTGGAACCAGGCATTGTCAGACTGATCTAATTGTTCACAGGCTTAGAGCCTCTCCCCTACCACTCATGGCCCCTCTTGCCAGATGACGCTCACTACTTACTCAATAGGTTACAGTATGCTCGTGAGGATTTTGTTTTTGAACCTAATATGGTTAATCCTCATGTTTAAGCCATTCCCCTCCCTCCATCCCGTACCCCTCATTTATATCCTCTCACTTCTTTCTACTAGTCTGCATAAAGAAAATGGTTATCCTGGTTAAGGTCCACATATGAGGGAGAATATGCGGCGTTGGATTCTCTGTTCTCTTGAGTGTTCACTTAGTAAGATCTGCTCAAAGTCAGACCATTTTTTCCTAAATTTCGATATTTCATTTTTCCTTTCAGCTGAGTAAAATTCCATTGTATAAATGTACCACAGTTTCTCTGTCCATTCCTCCATGGATGGGCATTTGGCTTGATTTCAATTCTTGGCTACTATGAATTGAGCTGCTATAAATATAGTTTTACAATGTATCTGCGTCGAGATGTGACATCTTGTGGATAGATGCCTAGTAGAGGGATATCTGGGTCCATTGGAAGGATTATGTCCATTCTGCTCAGAAGTCTCCACACTGCTTTCCACAGTGGTTGAACAAGTTTGCAATCCCACCAGCAGTGAATGAGGGTTCCTTTTTCCCCGCATCCTCGCCAGCAACGATTGTTGTTGGTTTTCTTTATGATTGCCATTCTGACAGGGGTAAGGTGGTATCTCATTGTGGTTTTGATTTGCATTTCCCTGATGCTTAAGGATGCTGAGCACTTTCTCAGGTGAGAGAAGGCCATTTGTGTTTCCTCCTCTGTGAATTCTCTGTTGAGATCAGTGCCCCATTTTGTGAGGGGGCAGTTTGCTTTTTTGTTATTAATTTTTTTGGGTTCTCTGTAGGTTCTGGAAATTAGGCCTCTGTCTGAGTTGTAGCTGATGAAAATCATCTCCCAGTTTGAAGGGGGTCTATTGACTTTGAGAACAGTGTTTTTGTCTGTACAGAAGCTTTTGAGCCTGATCAGGTCCCATTGGTTAAGTGACTGTTGCACTTCCTGGGCTACTGGAGATTTGCTCAGGAAGTTGTTCCCAACTCCTATCTCACGTAAGGTTCTTCCAACTTTTTCTTCCAGGGTGTTCAGGGTTACAGGCTTGATATTGAGGTCTTTGATCCATTTGGAGTTGATCTGTGTGCATGGTGAAAGCAGTGGGTCTATTTTCATTTTTTTACACGTGTTTATCCAATTTGTCCAGCACCATTTGTTGAAGATGCTATCTTTAGCCCAGCATACATTGTTGGCAACCTTGTTGAAGACTAAGAAGCTGAAGTTATTTGCATTAAAGGCTGGGTCTTCGAGTCTATTCCACTGTTCAGACTATCTATTTTTCTGCCAATACCATGCTGTTTTAGTTACTATGGCTTTGTAGTATGTTTTAAAGTCAGGTATGGTGAAACCTTCTGCATGATTTTTTTTTTTGCTCAGAATAGTTTTAGCTATTCGAGGTCTTTTACCCTTCCAAATAAATTTTGAGATTATTTTTTCAATGTCTGTGAAAAAGGAGGTTGGGATTTTTATTGCCATTGCGTTGAATCTGTAGATTGCTTTTAGCAGGATTGCCATTTTTTACTATATTGATTCTCCCTATCCATGAGCATGGAATGTCTTTCCATCTCATCACATCCTCCTCTATTTCCCTTTTGAGTGTCTCAATATATTCCTTATATAAGTCTTTCACTACCTTGGTTAGTGATATTCCCAGGTATTTGATTTTGAGGATATAGAGAATGGGACAGTTTCTCTGATGTCTTTTTCCGAATGCTTGTCTTCTGTATATAGAAAGGCTACTGATTTTTGTGTGTTAATTTTGTATGCTGCCACTAACTGAAAGCATTGATCACCTTCAGGAGATTACTAATATTGTTCTTTGGACCTGATATATATATATAAGATCATGTCATCTGCAAAGAGAGATAGTTTGACTTCTTCTTTCTGATTTGTATCCCTTTTATGCTATTCTCCTGTCTTATTGCTTGGGCTAGAACTTCAAGCACTATGTTAAATAGCAGTGGTGAAAGTGGACATCCCTGTCTTTTTCCTGAGTTGATGGGAAACTCCTTGAGTCGTTCCCCATTGAGGATGATTTGTGCTTTAGGAGATCTGTATATTGACTTTATCATGTTGAGGTATAGGCCATCTATGCCTATTCTTTCCAGGGTTTTGAACATGAAGTGGTGTTGAATTTTGTCAAAAGCCTTCTCTGCATCAATTCAGATGACCATGTGGCTTTTGCTGTTGAGTTTGTTAATGTGGTAAATTATATTTATCTATCTGCGAATGTTGAACCATACCTGCATCCCTGGGATGAAGCCGACTTGGTCAGGGTGAATTGTAGACTTGATATGGGTTTGTATTTGGTTTGCTAGGACTTTGTTTAGGATTTTTGCATCCGAGTTCATCAGGGATATGGGCCTGTAGTTTTCTTTCTTTGTTACATCCTTTCCTGGTTTGGGAATTAGGGCGATGGTAGCTTCATAAAAGGAGTTTGGGAGCCTACCCTCTTTTTCTATGTCCCTGACAAGCTTCAAAAAGAGAGGTTTCAGTTCTATGATGAAGGTTTGGTAGAATTCAGCTGAGAAACCATCTGGACCTGGGCTTTTCCGTTTTGGGAGGTTCATGATTACCGATTCAATCTCTGTGATTGTTATCGGATTGTTTAGGATCTTTATCTGCTCTGGTCTGAGCTTTGGAAGTTGGTAGGTATCCAGGAATTTATCCATTTCTTCCAGGTTCTCTAACTGAGTAGAGTAGATGTTTTGGAAGTATGACCTAATGATACATCCAATCTCTTCAGGATTTGTTGTGATCTCACCCTTGTCATTTTTTATTTTGTTAATTTGAGTCTTCTCAGTTTTTCATTTGATTAAGGTGGCTAGGGGTTTGTTGATCTTATTGACTTTTTTAAAGAACCAACTCTTTGATTTGTCTGTTTTTTCAATCGTTTTGTTTCCAAGTCATTAATCTCAGCTCTGATCTTAATTATTTCCTTGCATCTCGAGCTCCTAGGGTTGGATTTTTCCATCTGTTCTAATGACCTTAGGTGTGAAGATAGTTGGTTGATTTGAGAACGCTCTGTCTTTGTTATGAAGGCATTTAGAGCAATGAATTTCCCCCTTAGAACTGCCTTCATTGTGTCCCACACATTCTGAATGGTTGTGTCCTCATTATCATTTGTTTCTAAGAAGTTCTGGATTTCCTGTCTGATTTCTTGTTTGACCCATTCATTGTTCAGGAGCGAGTTATTCAGTCGCCAGTATCTGTTGAAATTTTTGGATCCTCTCCCATTGTTAATTTCTACCTTTAATGTGTTGTGGTCTGATATGATGCAGGGGATTACATTGATATTTCTGAATTTGCTGAGGGCTGATATATGGCCAAGTATATGGTCAATTTTGGAAAAAGTTCCATGCAGTGCTGAGATGAATGTGTAATTGGTGTCCTTGGAGTGGAATGTTCTGGAGATGTCTATTATCCCTAGTTTGTCTATGGTGCCATTTAGCAGCTTGATTTCCCTACTTGTCTGTTGTTTGTACTATCTGTCTAGTGATGACAGTGAAGTGTTAAAGTCTCCTACTATGATGGTGTTGGCATCTATATCTGCTTTGCTTTTGAGTAATTTATGCTAAATGAACTGAGGGGCCCTTGCATTTGGTGCATACAAATTTAGTATAGTGATGTCTTCTTGTTGTATGGTTCCCTTGACGAGTAGGAAGAGGCCATAATCATTCTTTTTTTATTGCTGTTGGTTTAAAGTCTATTTTGTCAGATATTAGAGTAGCCACACCTCCTTTTTTATTCTTCCCACATGCCTGGAAAATTGTTTTCCACCCTTTTACTCTCAGAAAGTTACTGTCTTTAGCGATAACTTGTGTTTCTTGAATGCAATAGATGGAAGGGTCCATTTTCCTGATCCAACCTGCTATCCTGTGTCTTTTTATAGGAGAGGTTAGTCCATTTACATTCAAAGTTATAACTGTGAGGTTTGCCATGTTGTAGAGAATATGGAGGTTGGTATCTGAGCTGTTGCCGCTATCTCTTTTGTTTTACCTTGCTTGTTCTCTGTTCCTTTCCTGGGGTCGTTTGTTTGTTTCATCTGCATGGGATATCTCATGAAGTATCTTTTGAAGGTTTGGCTTCGTGCTCAAGTTATTGTAAAGCTGATTAGTCTTGTGGAATACTTTAATTCCTCCATCAATTATGATGGATAACTTTGCTGGGTAGAGTAATCTAGGTTGGAATCCATTCTTCTTTAGGCCTAGAATCACTTTGTTCCAAACTCTCCTGGCTCTTAAAGTTTCTATGGAGAAGTCTGACTTGATTCTGATGGGTTTTCCTTTATATGTGAGTTTCCTTTCTCTCGTTGCTCTAAGGACTCTCTCTTTATCCTCAATGTTTGGAAGTGTAACTAAGATATGTCTTGGGGTGTTCCTCCTTTGGTCTAATTTGTTTGGGGTCCTCCGTATCTCTTTTGGTTGTACAGGACTATCTCTTGCCACGTATGGAAAGTTTTCTTGAATAATTCTGTTGAAAATATTTTCTATGCCCATTTGTTTTTCTTCTCCTTCCGGGATCCCCATGATCCTGAGATTAGGTCTTCTTATGGTATCCCACATTTCCCTTGAGTCTTGTTCACTTGCTCTTTTGAATTTTGTCAAGGTTCTGATTTCCCTTGTATTCTCCTCTGTTCTGTCTTCCATGTCCGAGGTTCTGGTTTCCCAGTGATTGATCCTGTTGGTAAGAGATTCTAGGGATGTTCTTATTATTTCAATATGGTTTTCGTTTTCTGCAACTTCTTTTTGGGTTGCTTCTATCATCCTGTTGCGATGTGATTTCATTTCAAGTTTTGATTTAATTACTTCTTCCTAACAGTCATTCTTATATTTGCAGATGTCTTTGGTTAATTTGGAAAGCTGGTTTTTGATACCTTCAGTTTGCTGGCTTGTCTTTAGTTCTGATATGTCTTTTCTGACGTCCATTTGGTTCTCCTCTAATATATTAAGCCTGGTGGCAAAGCTAATGAGCTGACTTTGTACCCTTTCAATATATTGGTCCATCTTTTCTTGCATGACTAACATTAAGTTCTCCTTAGGATCTGTGCCTGTATGATCAGGGTTTAGTGTCGTGTCTTCCTGGGCCTGCCTCTGCTCTCTCCCCTTAGTTGTGTTGTTGATGTCATTTGGCAGGGTTTCCTCAGCTGGTGTAATATTCTTGCGTTGAGGTCTGCCCATTTTGATTCCACTTGAGGTGGTTGGAGGAATTCCTTTGAGATATCTGCAGGGGTCGGTGGTCGTGGGGTAGGCAGAGGGCAGTGGGCACTGTGGTGTGGTCAAGGGTCAGGGCTGTGGGGGTTGGTGGTCGTGGGGAGGGTTAGCGGACCCCTGGAGGTCGTGGGTACAGGGGGTGGGGCCACTGGATTGGCAGGCGAGGGGAGGAGGCCCGCAGGGGTCAGCAGGCCCAGGGGATGGGGTCAGCATGGGAGGGGCAGAAGGGGGGGTGAGGCCGCTGAGATCCCTGGAACTGGTGTTGCTGGGTTCTCTGGGTGCAGATAGAGAGGCTTTTGGGTTCTCAGGAGCAGAAAAGTCGCGGAGTAGATGCGTTGGAGGCTGGAGGTCGGGGTGAGGGGCTACGTAATAGCCCCTGGACTGGGTTGACACATGGCAGAGAAAGAAAAGAAAAAGAAAAAGAAGAAGCAGAAGCAGAAGCAGGAGCAGAAGCAGGAGCAGAAGAAGAAGAAGAAGAAGAAGAAGAAGAAGAAGAAGAAGAAGAAGAAGAAGAAGAAGAAGAAGAAGAAAGTAAACAAGGAAACAGAATAGTAAGGTCCTGGGGGGGCGGAGCAGGTGCGCTGGAGGCCGGAAGCCATGGGGAGGGACTACGTGGGAGCCCCAGGTTGGACTGGCGAAAGAGAAAGCTAAAAAAATATATCCAAAGTAATCAAGGCAAGAGACTAGCGAGTTAGGGGTAGGGCAGACGCACTGGGGGCCAGAAGCCCGGGGGAGGGGCTACGTACAGTTGGCCGATGGAAAAAAAAATAATATAAGAAATAAAATTAAAGGAAAAAACCCAAAAAGTTGAAAAGGAAAGACATGCAAGGGCCCGGGAGGGACGGGAAAGACAGAGGGTGGGAGGGTCGGGGAAGAAACCCAAGGGAAGCCGGCTGAGGCTGAATGAAACCCTCAGGCGGCCGGTGGGCTGAGGCTACTCCGGCCCAGACTGCTGGCTCTGGACCACTCACTGCCTCCTGCGAGACCTGGTCCATGCTGGCTGCTTCCAGTCATGAGAATCCTTTGCTGGGAGGTGTCTGAAGCTCAGCGTGTGGCCACAGCTTGTGTCCCCGCTGAAAACCCTGACCCTTGTTTCCCGAGGTACACGGTGTGTCTGCTAGTCAGCCATCTTGAACCGGAAGCCCTGCCTTTGGTTTCTAAGCCCACTTGCTGATTAATTTTAAGTAATTGTCTCCCCACTTCCCCCCTCCAAGCTGGAGCAGGCCCATGAGGTCATCCTCTGGGCTGCTCTATGCTAATGTTGACCTTTTCTCCCTTTCTTTCTGTCCCAATACAAATGAACTTCAAGCCACATATGTGACCTTAAATTTTCTTGTGTGTGCACACCCACACAGACATATACACACATAAATGAAAAGAGCTTGATTTTCTGATCCCTTACTTAACTCAATATATACTAAATAGTGTCAGCAGAACTGGCAATCAACATAAAAATGAAGTGCCATGAATTATTTTTGTTCATCCTGAATCTTCAGAGTCTGGTGTATTTGAAATAGTAGAGGCCAGCTTGGACTGGTCATATGGGACCACTATATTGGACCAAGAGACCATAAGTTACAAGCAATGAGGGGTGCAGAATAGGGCCTATGAGAGCCTGAGGGAGGTCTTGCAGTGAAGATTTCAGTCTTAAGCCGGAAGCCTGTCTCCTCATTGC
>PVHP010033502.1:0-19625 GCA_004024765.1 Zapus hudsonius
ACTTCCTGCTGCCTCCACAGGGAGGAATCATGGGCATTGAGGTCTACTGGGACTGCAACCTGGACAGCTGGTTTCATCACTGCCGTCCCAAATACAGCTTCCGACGCCTGGACGACAAGACCACCAACGACTCCTTGTACCCTGGCTACAACTTCAGGTAACAACACACCATATGCCAGTGGGCAGACATCACTGAACAAAATATGCAAGGCTGCTACTTCCATGGGATGTATATCCTAACAGGGGTGAACGGACAAAAATAAAGTAAATGAAACTTTCCAGCAACTCGGCATCGTTAGTCATCTGGGAAATGCAAAATCCAACCACAGTAAGATGCAGCTGCTCCCTGGCTGGAGTGGCTCAAATCTGAAAGATCACCAAGGAGAAAGAACACCTTGGGTGCTCCTGCTTTCCTGTGGGAGTGTGATGGTCTGTGATCACGCTGGAGCTCTGTGGGGAAGCTTCCATACCGTCAGACATCTCCCCGCAATCCTGAAACCCCACAATCCCATCCTTGGGTATTTACTCAGGAGAAATGAAAGTGTATGTCTGCAAAAAGGTTAGTTTGAAAGCTAAGTATGGTGACCTACACCATAAATCCCAGCACTTGGGAGGCTGAGGCAGGAAGATCAGGAGTTCAAACCCAGACTTGCTACATAGCAAGTTCAAGGCCAGCGTGAACGACCTAAGGTCTCACCAAAGAATAAAACAAAAACCAAACAAATGTTTGTATACATAGCAGCCTTATTTGTAATAGCAGAAACATCAAACAACTCAAATATCTACCAGCAGGTGAACTGTGGTATATTTATTTTCAAAAAAGGTTAAAGATTACTCAGTATAAATAAAAAGGAATACATGTACACAAAGTAGGTGAGTCCGTTCTATGGGCATTCTGTTGGGAGAGCGTCAGCCTACGTGAGTATGATGACATGAGGTCATCTAGGTGACACTGAGAGCAGCCAAACTCACCTGTGGTGGCAGAAAACAGAACAGCGGGGCTGGGAGAGGACTCAGAGGTTGAGGATGCGTGCTCTGCAAGCCTGCCCGTGGAGTTTGGATCCCAGAACACACACAAATCTCTCTAGCATCCCAGCGTACACAGCAATGGGAGGCAGAGTCCGGGCCGCCAAGCTTAATGGAAAGCTGTGCTTGATGGGGTCTGATCCCTGGAGATGCATATGCCCTTCCAGTTTGAGAAGTGCTGGCCTAGTCTATGGTCATAGCACCCTGAACGTACCCACCCGATCGTGTCTGCTCCTGGGAGCTGAACGGGTTGGGCCTGGTTAGTACTTGGATGGTCTGGGTGCTGTCATCTTGCTTGCTTCTCACATTTTGTCTTTACAACTAGGTTGCAAGATCCTGGGAGAATGGATAATATATGATTGAGAAGGATCACAAGCTCAAGGCCTGGCAGAGTGACAGAGTAGTTCAAGGTCAGCCTGGGCCAATTAGTGAGACCCTATCTTAAAATCAGAAGATGTCTGCATTCCCAGCCCTTGGCAGACCAGAGATTCTGAAGTTTAAGGGCAGAACTCAGCTGCAACATGAGTTCCAATAGGCCAGCCTAGGGTTTTAAAAAATTAAGGAAATACAAATTTTTTTCCAGAACTGAAAGCAGTGTTGGGATAGTTCACTGGTGGGCACAGGCCGGCTGGTCCTCCTGGATGTGTGAGGTGACAGCCAGTTCTTGAGACAGCAAACCCCAAACAGCAGTCTGCGTGGTCTGTGCGGTGCACACGCGGAGAGCTACTTCTGCGTGCCACCCTGCCCGCTGACTCCCTACGGGGTCTGCAGAGCAAGTGATTGGGTCAGAGCCAGTGTCCTAAACTGGCAGGTAGCCCTTAACAGAATTTTCTAACTTTTCTTTGCTTTTTTGTGCTTGTATAATACAAAAATTGTGAGATTCTCGCATAAAATAACAGGACTTCCTGTTATTTTGGGGGGAAATGAAACTATTTGAGATAAAAATAAACATTTAACAACTCTGGGTCCATTTTTTACATGGTAGCCATTGGTTGGACCTGGGCCTCAACAGGCCCCTAGAGACAGGACATGTGACTGTTGTGTTCCTTTGTGGTCTTACATGCAGCCTGCGTTGCTGATGTCTGTCATGGGACTGGCTCTCATGGTGTCTGAGTTTGAGACCATGGCCTCATCAGACTGACGGGTGCACTTTGCCTCCTCTGGGTCCATGGAGTTTCATCCGGGGCTCAGACAGCAGCTCCCAGCTTAAGTACCGTGTTGCTTGCCCACGACACTCTGCTGAATAGGCTGCGACTGTTAGCGAGTAACACAGGACAGGATGAGTGGTCCCCTGATTGTCCTTCTGGGCTGGATTCTTAGTGCTCAGCAGATGCACAGGGGGCGCTGGACCAAGCCGAAAGGAGCACGCAGAGTCTGAGAACACTGCCTCCTGGAAGATCTGAGCTGCCCGGAGCCAAAGGAGGGTTTATAAATTTTCTTATTTTTATTTTGGTTTGTTCAATGTAGGGTCTTACTCTAGCCCAGGCTGACCTGGAATTCACTCTGTAGTCTCAGGCTGGCCTCGAACTCACAGCGATCCTCCTGCCTCTGCTAATTAATTAATTAATTAATTAATTAATTTAAAAATGAATCCCACTGCTTGGAGTGATTTTTAAAACTCCTCTGGTTAGTGTTAATCCCATATGCTTAGAAGTCTGATCATTTTCATAGGAAACTAAAAGCCAATTTTTAAAAAAATATTTATGAGAGAGAGACAGAGACAGAGAGAGAGAGAGAGAGAGAGAGAGAAAGAGAGAGAGAAGGAGAGAATGGGCACATCAGGGCCTCCAGCCACTGTAAATGAACTCCAGACACATGCGCCCTCTCGTGCACCTGGCTTTACATGGGCACTGGGGAATCGAACTCTGGTCCTTCTGCCTTGCAGGCAAAGGCCTTAACCGCTAAGCCATCTCTTCAGCCCTGAAAGCCAATTTTTGATCTCTCTGTCATTGAAGCAGAGGAGGTGACTCGGGGACACTGGTTCCTCTTGGCTGGAGTGAACTGCCTATTCTGGCAAACCTGGGGGGCGGATGAGGAAGGCGGACTGGCTTCCAGTTGGTTTTCTCTCCATAGAGCACCAGCACCTTCAAAGAACACTTTGTAAATGGATCCTCTTCCTCCCACAGATATGCCAAGTACTATAAGGAAAACAACGTGGAAAAACGGACGCTAATCAAAGTCTTCGGGATCCGTTTCGACATCCTGGTTTTTGGCACTGTAAGTCTCTCCTTCCATTCATTCCTGGTACCGCAGTCCTATGACTGCCCTGACTCTCAGTGTGGTGAGTGCTTGGGCCACAGTCCAGGCTCTGTGCAGTTCACTGTGGCATGGGGAGGGGGCTCTGCCCATAAAAAGCCATCAGAAAAGATGAAAATTATAATATTCAACCTTTGTTTTATTTTTTTGGAGATAAGCTTTTTACTGTTTAGCCGAACTGGCTTCAAATTCTAGTGCTTCCTGGCTCATCCTCCCAAGTGCTGGAATAAAGGTGTGCGCCACCATGACCATATCTAATATTGAACTTTTTTATTTTTTATATTATGAGGCAGAGTCTCACTTTAGCCCAGGCTGACCTGCAACTCACTCTGTAGCCCAAGCGGGCCCCAAGCTCATAGCAATCCTCCTACCTCAGTCTCCTGGTGCTAGGATAAAAGGCTAGAGCCACCACGCCCTGCTTAATATTCCACTTTAAAAATACTCTGATAAAAAAGAAAGGTGTGAGGGGGGAGGGAAAGAGAGAGGAAAGAAAGAGGAAAAAGATGGAAGGATGTAGAGAAGGAGAGGGTGGGAGGAAGGGAGGAGATGTCGGGGAGACGGCTCAGTGGATGAAATGCTCGTTGTGCATCCCTTAGTACTTGAGTTTGGATCTCAGATCCCAAGTAAACCCAGAAGCTGTAGAGGGCTGCTGTAACCCCAGGCCTAGAAAGAAGCTTGCAAAGGGAGTGACCCTTCCTCAAAGAGGTGGAAGCCAACATTGGACCCTAGAGTTGGCCTAGGGCGTCAGTGTAGGTTCCAGGGCACACACAGACACACTAAATAACCACAAAGAACACCTTTTTTCTGATTTAAATTTTTTTTTTCTTTTGTTTTGGTGGAGGTGTTTTTTATTTTTATTTTTTTTATTCATTTTTAAGCAGAGAGATATGAGATATGAGAGAGAGAGAGAGAGAGAGAGAGAGAGAGAGAGAGAGAGAGAGAGCGCACCAGGACCACCACCTTGTGGGTTTGGCTTATGTGGGTCCTGGGGAATTGAACCCGGGGCCTTAGGCACTGGAGGCAAGTGCCTTAACCGCTGAGCCAACTCTCCAGCCCTGATTTAAATTTTTTTAAATTTATTTGTGAGGAGAGGGAGAGTATAGGCAGGCCAGGGCCTCCTGCCACTATAAACGAACTCCAGATACAGGCGCCCCTTTGTGCCTCGGATTTTTTATGTGGGTACTGGTGCATCAAAGCAGGCCTCTGTGCTTTGCAAGCAAGTGACTTTAACCACTTAGCAATCTTCCCAGCCCTTTGGTTAGTTTTGTTTTTTTTTTTAAATATTTTATTTCTCCATTTTCAAGCAGAGAGATACAGAGAGAGACAGAGAGAGAGAGAGAGAGAGAGAGAGAGAGAGAGAGAGAGAGAGAGAGAGAGAGAGAGAGAGAGAGAGAGAGAGAGAGAACCAGGGCTACTACCTTGTGGATCTGGCTCATGTGGGTCCTGGGGAATTGAACCCGGGGTCTTAGGCACTAGAGGCAAGTGCCTTAACCGCTGAACCATCTCTCCAGCCCCCCTTTTTTTTTTGAAGTAGGGTCTCATTCTAGCAAAGGTTGATCTTGAACTCTCTCTGTAGATGGTGATCTTAGTACCTTAGCCTCCTCCTGAGTACTGGGATAAAAAGCATGTGCCACAACCTAGTTTTATATATATACATATATATTTATAGAAAATAATGTGCTGAGCGTGGTAGTGTACAGCTTTAATCCCAGCCCTTGGGATGCTGAGGCAGGAGGATCACTGTTAGTTCTAGGCCAGCCTGGGACTACATAGTGAATTTCAGGTCAGCCTGGACTAGAGAAAAAAAAACTAAAACTAAACTAAAACTAAAAAACTAAAACTAAAAAAACAAACAAACAACCCACACAATGACAACAAAAGGAATGAGATATTTGTTGCATTTGCACCAGCGCTGCCTGCATGGGTCCCTCTCCTCTTCTCTGTAACCCTGGGCCTGTGTCCCAGAGAAGAAGCCATGTTGGGGTCCCTGGCTGGCCTGGCCCACATGGGCACCAAGCCTGATTACCAAAGCCAGAGATGGTCAGCACATGTGGACATACAGGAGCGCAGTCCTACCAAGAACCTGGCTCAGGGGAGATGCTGGAAGCAGGCATGGGCAGGACTATGAGAGGAAAAGATATAGCACCCCTTCCAGCCACTCCTGAGTTCTGGAAGGCCAGAAGAAGGAAGCCGTCAGCACCCCTCGAGAGCCTGCAAGCCAGGATGCCCAGCTCCATTCTAAGACACCCCATAAACATACGCCCTACGCCTTTGGAAAGCTCCATTCAGTTAATCAAGAAATGGATTCCTGTTGCATCCAAGTGCAACTGTGCTGACCAAGGACACCACTGATGTCAAGATTTCCAGACTGAACAGGGAATAAGTGGGACAGTGGACAGTTGTCTCTGTGTGTTCCTGCCTTTGTACTGCATTTGCCCAGCCTGTCCAGGGGTGTGACACCCAGAAGACACTACGGAAGTCTAAACGCCACTGTACCCTGGGCTCTCCTGAAACAAACCTTTCTACGTGCACGTAGACACTGCAGTTGTGTTGGCATTTGCGCTGGGATCTGCCAAAGCCAGGCTGGAGGGACTTAACCAGGCTCAGAGAGGCTGGTGGGCGTGGCAGTCTCCCCTGGCTTTTGCATATTGTTGCTCAGTTAGAAATGGAATGTACAGGCAGTTAGCAGCAGAGAGCCTTCTTGTCCTTGGATCTTCTAGCAACTTCCCTTGCCCTTGTGGGAGAAGGCTTCTAGAACATGGAGAGTGCCGAGGAAATGCCAGCATGAGGTGTAAGGAAACCCCTGGCTGCCTCTCTCCAGGGCCTCTTCCTGTCCTGGGAGACTTGTCAGTCTGGGTGCATTCAGTTCTCAGGTTTGTGTATTTAGAAAAGTGAATTATCAATAAATGACAAATGTTTTATAATTAAAAAAAGAAAGCCAAGCATGGTGGTGCACATCTTTAATCCCAGCTCTCAGGAGGCAGAGGTAGGAGGATTGCTGTGAGTTCAAGGCCAATTTGAGATTACATAGTGAATGCTAGGTCAACCTGGGCTGGAGCAAGACACCATCTGGAAAAAAAAAAAAGAATGAAGCCCCTTTGCAAGGTATTTTGTAACAGACTCCGATCCAAATGGACTCGGTTTACATAGCTGAAACACCTAAGCACAATCACAGGTTTCAGGTATGGCTGGATCCCGGTGTTCAAACGGGGTCCCAGGAATTTGCCTCTTCATCTCTTCCATCCATTCTCTCGCCTCCGCCCTGTCCTCACGGCTGAGCATCTCTCCATGGCGTGCCAGATAGCTCCTCACATCCTCCAGGTTAGCTACTTCAGTGAACAAAGACCTTTCTCCAGAAGTTTCATCAAAGGCCTCAGGCAGAAGCCACTGCTTGTCTCCGTATGGGCCACGTGCCTAGTGCTGCAGCAGTCACTGTGATCAGTGGCTGGTCACACTCTGCACGGCCCTGACCTGGGCCAGCCGCCTCCATTCTCTACCCCGATCTACCAGACGGCAGGGGCTGAGGATGAAGAGACACTGTTCTCCAAAAGAAAGCTGGAATGCTCTCTCAGAAGAAGGAAGGAGAGGACGCCAGGCGTGGGAAATTCAACAGTGCCCAGAACACCCTGCTTGGCAGCATGTGACGATGTCACATCAGGAAACGCAGCCAAGAGAACGGACAGACCACCGAGAACAGATGCCCAGGACAGCTTCGAGTCGAGACAGTGCAGCCGTCCCCTGTCTCCCGAGTGATCTGGCACCACCTCTGGGTGGCTTGCCTGACACGGAGAACTACCTTCAGTGATTCTCCCTTTCAATTCCTAGAAGGCAGAGGTGAGGTCTTGCAGCCTCGGTGACAGTGAGCACGTGGGGGACATCTCAGTGCCAGCTCGAGGCCCTGCTCTCTGCCAGAGCCAGAAACCACATGTCAGAGCAGAAGCGCCAGCTCGGGATTTCCACTGAGTAACTCTCTGCTCTGTTTCCAGGGAGGAAAGTTCGACATCATCCAGCTGGTCGTGTACATTGGATCCACCCTCTCCTACTTTGGTTTGGTAAGAGATTCTCTTTCTTAGGCTTGAAGAAAGGCTTTGCCCAAAAAGCCCTTTCAGCCCCGAGACACCTGCTTGCCTTTCCCCAGGCCACCGTGTTCATCGACTTCCTCATCAACACGTTCTCTAGCACCTTCTGTCGCTCCCGCGTTTACCCCTGTTGTACATGCTGTGAGCCGTGCGTGGTCAACGAGTACTATTACAGGAAGAAGTGTGAGACGATCGTGGAGCCGAGGCCGGTAAGGCTTCTGCTCTGTGGGACACCATAGACTCCTTCCTGTGGCCGAAACGTGTGCAGAAAAGTAGGCAAGAGGTGCAGGGTTCACCCTAGAAGGATAAGGACCCCAGCCACCTTCTCTCTGCTGTCTCCTTTGGTCTCTGGGCATAATCGACACAAAAACAGAAAAGCCAGACGTGTGGGGAAGACAGTTTTCATGTTCTAGTTTTTGTCACTCATTGAAAAGGCACAGCCTTCGGCAACAGTAGAATGATGTTAGGGAACAATTTAGCAGTGACTGACAATGTCAAATGGGACTTACTTCATAGCCTGGAATTTCTACTTCTCTGTGCCTGCCCTAGAGACCCACACAGTGCAAAAGATGTTCAATTATTAATAATGAAGGGGGTTGGGGCTCAGTGCTAGATGCTTGCCTAGCATGAGTGAGGTCCTCTGTTCAATCCCAGCACCACCAAAAAATAAGAAATTTGTTTTTGTTTTTGTTTTTCGAGGTAGGGTCTCACTCTAGTCCAGGCTGACCTGGATGGAATTCACTCTGTAGTCTCAGGGTGGCCTTGAACTCATGGTGATCCTCCTACCTCTGCCGAGTGCTGGGATTAAAGGCGTGTGCCACCACGCCCAGCTAAGAAATGGTTATTATCAGGAAGAACCAGCATCTATGCAGGTATCTACTGGGTGAGTGGAGAGAGTCTGATAAATCCACCCTAGGGAACAGCAGAGATTAAAGACAATGGGATCCAAGGCGGAGGTAGGAGGATCGCTGTGAGTTTGAGGCCAGCCTGAGACCACACAGTGAATACCAGGTTAGCCTGGGCTACCATGAGACCCTATCTGGAAAAACAAAACAAAACAAAACAAAAAAAAAACAATGGTAGCAGGTGGGACCATGAATGCCTGCAATCTCAGCACCCAGGAGGCTGAGGCAGGAAGGTCCAGAGAGATTTAGTTAAAAAAAAAAAAGATGAAGAAAAACAACAATAACATACAGGGAGAAAGCCAGATATAGTGGCTCATGTCTGTAATTCCAGGACTTGGAAGGTTGAGGCAGGAGGATTGTCTAAAGTTCAAAGCCAGCCTGGGCAACAAGATCAGATCTACCTCAAAAAGTATCAGAGAGAGACAGAGACAGAGACAGAGATAGACACACACAGACACACACAGGTTCAGGCATATGGGCTTCCATTTCTGATTTACCCTTAGACTCAGAAATCATACATTCTTGGTTAACAAGAGTTTGGGATTAGCCTGTTTGCCATTTGATTAGATCTGTTTGGATAGGCAATTCTTGATAATTCTGTACAAAATAGCAAACTTTGAAATCTTCTTTTCCTAGACATTGAAGTACGTATCCTTTGTGGATGAGCCACATATCCGGATGGTGGACCAGCAGCTACTTGGGAAAAGTCTGCAAGTTGTCAAGGGCCAAGAAGTTCCAGTAAGTTCAAACATGTAGTCCTTTTAAAATTGTTATCAAAGGCCAGACGTGGTGGCACACACCTTTAATTCCAGCACTTGGGAGGCTGAGGTAGGAGGATCACTGAGTTCCAGGCTAGTCTAGGACTACAGAGTGAGTTTCAGGTCATTCTGGGGTAGAGTGAGTCCCTACCTTGGAAAAAACCCACAAAATAACAGTTATTAACTATAAATGCATTTATATAATTACAATTCATGAATTGTAGCAAAGTAAACATACTCATGTACCCAAATTTAAAAACTACATGTCGGGGGCTGGAGAGATGACTTAGAGGTTAAGGCATTTGCTTCCAAAGCAGAAGGACCCAAGTTCGATTCCCCAGTACCTACGTAAAGCCAGATGCACAAAGTGGTGCATACATCTGGAGTTCCTTTGCAGTGGCTAGAGGCCCTGGTGTGCCCATTCTCTCTCTTTCTCTCTCTGCCTCTCTCTCTCTCTGCTTGCAAATAAATATTTTTTTTAAAAAATTAGATGATGGGCTGGAGAGATAGCACTTGCCTGCAAACCCTAATGCTCTGGGTTCCATTCCCCAGTGCCCACATAAAGCCTGATGCACAAAGTGGCACATGCATCTGGAGTTCATTTTCAGTGGCCAGATGCCACTGGCATGCCCATTCTCTCATTCTTTCTCTCTTCTTACAAATAAATAAATAAAAATTGGGTGTCTATTCTATCTCAGTGGTAGAGTGCTTGCTTAGGGTGGGGAGGGAAGACAGAAAAGGAAAGAGAAATATAAAAATATAAAATATAAAAATAGAATACATTTTATTTCTCCACAAAATTGGTACCTTGTTTCACAAAATGATTATCTATATCTATGGGTTAGTTTTGCTTCATTTAGAATTTTATGAAAATTCAATCGTATAAGCAGGGTACAGCTTTGTGCACCTGTAATCCCAGCACTTGGGAGGTTACTTGAGCCCAGGAATTCAGACTAGGCTGGGCAACACAATGAGATGCTGCCTCAACAGAAAACCAAACCACAGCAAAGTACTTAGTATGTTCTCCGTTGAGTGAATGACTCTTCACTCAGCATGGTTTGGGTGAGTTATTCATGACGTCACTTATGACAATAATTCATTCTCTCTATTGTAGGATTTCCAATTTGTCCATTCTAGCATGGATGGGCATTGGGCAAAATGCCGACCATGCTTCACAATAAGCATATGGTGGCTCTTGAGTCCACCGGAGAGTCAGCCACAGGCCTGGGCTTGGTTCTAGGAGAGGGGCTGTGCTCATCACTCCAGCAGCCCTGGCTCCTGAGCCTGGCCAAGGGTTCTGGCTTTCTGCAGCAGCCATGATCAGTGACCACAACCAGCAGCTTAAAACAGCCAAAGAGGGCTGCAGAGAACGCTCAGTGGTTAAAGGCACTTACTTGCAGAGCCTGAAGGTCAGTTCCATTCCCCAGTCCCACGTAAAGCCAGATGCACAAAGGGGCACAAGGGTCTGGAGTGGCAAGAGGCCCTAGCGTGCCTATACTCTCTGTCTCTCAAATCAATAAAAATCCAGCAACAGTTTATTCTGCCTGAGAACGGAGGCAAGATCACGAAGTAGAAGTGTGCATGCAGGGCACCACTAGTCCCGGGGGAGGGGGGTGGAATCCTGCCTTTTAGCGTCTGGGCTCAGGACACCACGAGCTTCGGCAGTGAGAGCACGTGCCTCTCTGGCTCAGTGTCTGTCGTGGGAGACAGCTTTTCTATTCCAGTATTCACCACATTTTTTTTAAAAAATCCCTCTGTGAAGATAATTTTATCATAATCGCATATGGAATCATAACATAATGGTTTTTACCTACTCATTTTGAAATGACACAAGGTTTTCCTTTCTTCTGTGTGGTGAATTTCACTGATTTGGGGGAAAGGGGTACTGGGACTCGATCCTAGGTCTTTTGCACATGCTAGGCAAGCACTGGACATCTGAGCTGCTTTAACTTGATTTTGGGATGACGTCTTGCTAAGTTGCTAGGACTTGTGATCCTCCTGCCTCAGCTTTGCAGGCTGCTAGAACTTGCAGATTGGTGTTTTTTTTTTTGTTTGTTTGTTTTTTTGGTGTTTTTTGTTTGTTTGTTTTTTTGAGGTAGGGTCTGCACTCTAGCCCAGGCTGACCTGGAATTCACTATGTAGTCTCAGGGTGGCCTTGAACTCATGGTGATCCTCCTACCTCTGCCTCCCGAGTGCTGGGATTAGAATCTTCTAGAATCGCAAGCCACCACACCTGGTTTGCGATTCTAGAAGTTTCTAAAGCTAAAGATTCTAGAAGCTCAGGGTTGTCAGGCTGATGGCTCTGGAAACGTGGCTTTTTCAGAGACCCCTGATGGACTTCACTGACCTGTCTAAGCTGCCCCTGCTTCTCCACCACCCACCTTCCCTTCCTGGACAAGCGGAGGAGATGCAGCCGCTTCGGGGCGAGGCGACCCCCGCGCCCGGGGACAGTCCTGGCTGGTGCCAGTGCCGGAGCTGCCTCCCGTCGCAGCTCCCCGAGAGCCGCAGGTGCCTGGAGGAGCTGTGCTGCCGCAGGAAGCCGGGGCCCTGCATCACCAGCTCCGAGCTCTTCGGGAAGCTGGTGCTCTCCAGACCAGCCCTGCAGCTCCTCCTGCTCTTCCAGGAGCCCCTGCTGGCGCTGGAGGCAGAGGCCACCGACCGCCGCCTGCGACACTGTGCCTACCGGTGCTACGCGGCCTGGCGGTTTGGCAACCGGGAGGTGGCCGACTTTGCCATCCTGCCCAGCTGCTGTCGCTGGCGGATCCGGAAGGAATTCCCCAAGGCCGAGGGGGGCTACAGTGGCTTTAAGAGCCCGTGCTGACGTCGGGGTCCCTCGCGGGACAGCTTGGCCTGCGAAGACCCGAAGACCCGGCTCGCCTTCAGCTCTTGGGTTGAGAGCTGGAGACCAGCCTCCAGCTGGCCCTGGCTTGGGAGACCTAGACGTGGGTCTCCTCGTTGCCAGCTCCTTGCCAGAGCTCCTAAGTGGAGAGAGACTGGCTGTGGCAATAGACAGACGCCCTCAAGACCAAGTGACACGAGACTAGCTTCTGACTGAGAGCAGCCCTCTGGGTCCTACAAACTCTCTCTGGAGGCCCGCGTCCCAAGGGTGTTGTCTCCCCTGAGCGTGGCTCATGCTGCTGGTCTGTCTCATGCTGCATTGTTTTAGGATCTTGCTGTCCTCAGAGCTCTGGCCAAGGGGAACCCAACTCCCAGGTAAGTGTCTGGGGTCCCCTGCCCTGCTAGGAGGAAGGCCAGCCAGCCCCATGGAGAGAACTGTCCAATCAGCCACCAGCTCTGCTGCCTCCCACCCGGCAGACAAGCCCTCAAGGGGTCTCAGGTCCTCCTAATGCACGACCTGCCCCAAGGAAGAACTGCCCGCTCAGCCCCTCAGGCATCGACTTTGGGGGTCGTTTGGTTCACAGTAAGAACCGGGATGGAGAGCAAGCCTGAAACTCGAGGTACAGGTTCTCTGAATCAGGTTCTCCCAGAGTTGTCCTCTCCTGGCGCCTCTCGGGAGTGAGGTTTCTGTTGCAGTCACAGGTGCTAACCGTCCCAGCCCAGGAAACCCTCAGATCTAAGCCAGAACCTTCTAGTTCCCATTGCTCTCCATGCTGGAAGGGAGCGCTGCTGCCAGAGTCCAGGGAAGCCCGGAACCCCTCAGCCTGGATTTGCAGCCCGTGTGAGTGCTGACACACGCCTGTGAGGCAGGAGGAATGGGAGTTCCAGACCAGCCTGGGCTGCAAACAAGACCCAGCCTCAAGCAAACCAGCATGTCACCCCCACCCTCCACTCTTTCTCAACAACTGCGAAAGAAAATGAATAGTATCAGATGGGGGGAGCTGTCTCAGGATTCCCTTTCTATGGTTTATCACTAATTTTGGCTATTTCTAAAATCCATCCTGGAGAATAAATAGGTTAGAGACATGTTGTATACTGTCTGAAAACTGATATGATCTTTAAGGTTTTATATGTTACAATAAGCCTCAAAATTTTGAGGCTTGTTAAAAACCAGCTTCTACTGCATTAAGGTAAAGCAGCATGGGTAAAATGGCCTTTTTTTGGGGGGGGGGCCTAAGCTTTAAACTCAGGGTCACCATCATTGTGCCACTTAGAACTTTCATTTTTTTCTACCTTTCTTGGATATTATTTTTAAAAGTGGTCTCTATATTTGCCATTAAAATTTAAATATATTTACTCTAAGATTTTTGTTCATTTTTCTATCATTTCAGACATGTGTATATTTTGAGATTATATTTGACTCTCTTTTAGCCTCTCCTCTTCCCCTCCTGATCCCTTCCCAATTATTCCCCTCCTTCCATTTTGTATTTTTTGTTGATGCTACTGATTTCCATTGTGGTGGGCTCTTGGCCTTTATGCTTTTATCTTTGCCTTATTCCTGTGGGTTTCTGTCACCTCAGTGAGGCCAGTGGGCAATCACGTGACCCCTCTGTTTTCCTCTGCCTTGGCCACTGGGGCACTCCGTGAGAAGGTGACACGCCAGTCTGACTGAGTGTGAAATGTCTGACACATTCTCCAGTAACGGGGATCATGTCTGCACTCCTCCTCACAGCCCGCTTCACACAACACCGTCATTGTCACCAGAGTCAGTGAGTGGAACGCTCGCATATCCGCTTGCTTATACAGTTAAATGTGTCTCCCTGTCACAGCGAGGGCAGCCTTCAAACAGGAGAGCAACTTCCTGCTGCACACCGACTGACTTCATGTAGAGAAACAGTGGCTGCTTTTCTCTCTGAATCTTTTTTTTGAAGTTCTAGTTCTAGAATGGCAGCGGACATTTTCTGAACTTTGCTAATAAAAATGACTTATTTCTTTTATTTGTCTTCTCTTTGAGTCCCCTTTGGGCCCCCTTGTTTTCAGCAGGGTCCTAAATCTTAAGGGAAGGGCTCCCCCAGGAAAGAACATTTCTGCCAGAACTTAGTTTCGTGATGCAGCCAGCTGTAAGGAGTTGTGGAAAATGCATTCCTAGTAGGGGGCAGAGGCACAGAAAGTACAAAGGAAAGGGAAGGAGATGCGTGTGCTCCAAGAGCTGTCAACAGGCAGTACCATGGGCAATTTAAGATACTGCCCTGCTGTGCATGGGGGCGCATGCCTTTAATCCCAGCACTACAGAGGCAGAGGTAGGAAGATCCATGTGTGTTCGAGCCAGCCTGGGGCAGCAGAGTGAGTTCTAGTCAGCCTGGGCTAGAGTGAGCCCCTGGGAAAACAAAACAAAACAAAAGGGCAAAGCCTGGGCCTAGCCTGTGCTATCCAGTGGAGGACACAGGTATAGCTGTTATTGTCTTACCACATGGTTCCATCTCAGCCAACCTGCAGCTCAAGGATCAGCAAAATCCACAGAGCAGAATGTGCTCCTGGGAGTCTGATGAGGCCAGGGAGATAGAGGCAGCCTTCCTCCAGGAAGCATCTGAGCCCACCCAGAGGAGTGGACACAGGCCTTCCCATCAGGACCTGAGTCACAGGCCAAGCTGAGAACTCACCAAGACCTGAATGCTGAGAAGAAAATCTAAAGAACAAAAAGGTTTGTGGTCCGTGAACCAGTTGCAGTTACAGAAAGGCATTCTTGGGCTGAAAGGGAAGGTGAGGAAGCATGCATGGAGTCTGGCGTGGAGGTGCCTACCTGTAACCCCAGCATACGAAGGCTAAGGCAGGAGGATTGTGAGTTTGAGGGCAGCCTGGGTTATAAACCACACTATGTGCAAACCACCACCACCATCAATAAAAAGCATGCCTGGGGTGGGAATGTAGCTTACTAGAAGAGGTAACTGGGAGGCCTGAGTTCAAGTCCAAGCACAGTAAACAGCTGAAAGGGAAGATAGGTAGATTATGAAGGGGCAGTTAGAAAGGCCCATAGGAGATATTCATCTTAATTCCTGTCTGCAGTGTGGATCCCAGCTATCTGGAGCAGCTGCCACAGAGCTGGAATGACTCTGGTGCATGTGTTCAGGCCCAGCCCCTTCTGGAGACTGCGCCTAGGTGTGCTGGCTTTGCTTGGATTCAGCTCCGAACCCAAAATAAAAGGCTTGGCAGGGGGGAGTCCACCGGGGTGGGGCAGGGCAACAAACCAACCCAGTGGAGTACTTGGTCTTGAGGGACGATTTCATAAAGAGGCTGGAGGAACTGAAGTTTGCCAACTCTTCCAAGCTTTCTGATCCTCCCTCTGCCCTTCCAGCCCTTCACCAGTGATGCTCCATGTGCAAACTCACTTCTGAGGGGACCTCTGGCCCTGCACTGGAGCTCTGACTAAATGAAATAGTTGACTTTCATTCTGGGCATCTGGACCAAGTCCACACCTACCTTTGAGAGGGATTAGGAGGATGTCATGGTTTGATCCAGGTGTCGTCCCCCACAAACAAATGAATGTGTTCTGGGTAATCAATCCTCAGCTGATGGCAGTTCAGGAATTAGAACCTCAATGGAGCTGTGTTGTTGGGGGTGGGCTTTTGGGGTTATAAGCCAGCTTCCCCTTGCCAGTATTTGGCACACCTTCCTGCCGCTATTTCCAGTTTTGTGGCAGAGGTGATGTCCACCCGTCTACTCGTGCCATCATCTTTCCTGCCAGGATGGAGTCTCCCCTGGTGTCTGTAAGCCTAATAAACCCATTCCTCCACAAGCCGCTTTTGCTTGGGTTCTTTCTGCACAGCAACTAGAAAGCTGACCGCAACAGAGGAAGACCCTTCCCACAGGTAGAGAGGGCAGGGCCTCAGACAGGTGACCTCATGTCACGCTATCAGGGACATTCCCAGGCCAGAGCCTTGCTGCTCCCCCAGCAAGGAAATCTTTAACAGTCCTGACTTAAACTTGGTCGGGGTTGTTTTTTCTTCTGTCTGGACTGCTGGTGGAGATGCGCAGGACCTGGCAGGTGAGTGCTGCCCCTGCCCCTCTCTGATCTCGGTACCCGGATCAGAGAGGGGAGAAGAAGAGAATTTTCTCTTTAACATGTGTGCTATTTCCTTTTTTCTCCACTTTTTGGGGTGATTTTGTGCACTTTGGTGATGTTTTATGAACCTCACAGACCACGTGGTGACTGGGCGGCTTTCCTATCCAATGCCCCCTTCCCTTAACTGATTAATGAGAATAAATGTGTGATAAAAAATACATATTTTTGTCCCTGTGTATAATTCTTTTGCATCAGAGGACACGAACTCAGGGGAAAATGCAGCAGTAAAACCCAGATATAGATGTGCCAAAATTTCCCCATTACAGAATGGAGGTCCCACCGAGATCTAAGAATCATTTAATTCCATGTTTATTCTAATTTTCTAAACCTTAAGGGAATGGAAATTTTCTCTCTCTCTCTCTCTCTCCCCCCCTCACTCTCTCTCCAAAGTTCCTTTTCAACTGTTCCTTTGCAGCACTTATTGGCTGACCCGCCCTAGGCTGCATTCCTGCGCAGGGCCGAACCTCAATCAGACTTGGGCCTCCACAAGCAGCACTGGGAATAGACTTCCCCTGCGGAGCTGCGCCATGAGGCGTGTGGGGGTGGGGATGATGGGGGCGGGTGTCTTGGGGACGCCAAATGCTGGACGCCATAACCTACTGGTTAAGGGCGCTCAGCACCAGCTGGGAGATGCGAGGCCACATGGCCCACTCTGGTTCTAAGCTAGTGGGGAACAAAGGCAGTTTCCATGGTAACCTAAAATGGCGGCAAGCCACGTGTGCCTCCTTCCCTCCCAGCCACAACCAAACTGGCCGACCAACCAGGATGACAACCCACCCAAGATGGCGACAGCCACGGACCTAAAGGGCAACAGCGCCACCTCGTGGATTTTTCTACACAATGCATCTGATTAACCAATTTTATTCCCTAATCAGAGAAACTGCAGCCACTAAACCAGCTCCACTCTTACAGCCTCTGATGCACGGAAACCAAATTTACAAAGATAACTTTCTCAATGTGCAACGTTAATTTCTAATGTGCTTGGGCTGGAGATATGGCTCAGCGGTCAAGGCACTTGTCTCCAGTGCCTAAGGCCCCCAGTTCAATTCCCCAGGACCCACATAGGCCAGATCCACAAGGTGGTGGCCTTGGTAGTCTCTCTCTCTCTCTCTCTCTCTCTCTCTCTCATCTATCTCCTGTATCTCTCTGCTTGAAAATGAATAAATAAAATATTTAAAAAAAAATTCTAATGTGCTTGACTTATATTTTTCCAGGATTCCTGAATCCCAAAGAAAGTTTTTTGGTGCGATAGAATACCAAAGACAAAACATTGGAGAGGTAAAAAGGGGCTAGTAAATACACTATTATTCTTTTTTTTACCTTTTCTCCTTTTGTAATTGCTTCCTATTCTAAACTGTTTTTCAAAAGGCCGTATATAATTTTTATGGATGGAAATTGTGAATGCTAGATGTGTTATGATGTGTTTAATGAAAAGGAATTTCAGTGGAACTTTAATGAAGGAAAATAAAGAATGGCATTTTTAGAAGGTACTAAGTATGAATATTATTAAAGAGGGATTTCTCTCAATAAACTGAGAGAAATATAAGAAGGGATTGCAGAGGGACTTTGAAAGGATGATAGATAGTAAGTGATAAGGAAAAGGATTAGAAAGATGCAAGAAAGAAATGTGCTCAATTTCCTTTTTATAAGAGAGGCTAGGGCTGGAGAGATGGCTCAGCGGTTAAGGCACTTGCCTCCAGTGCCTAAAGCCCCGGGTTCAATTCCCCAGGACCCACATAGGCCAGACACACAAGGTGGTGGCCCTGGTGTGCTCTCTCTCTCTCTTTCTCTCTCTTGAAAATGAATAAATAAAATATTAAAAAAGAGAGGCTAATGAGTAATAAAATGTACTGGGTGTAATATTCTTGATTCCAATAAATGGTATTTTAAGACAGACAAGATTAACCATGCCTTATATACCTAGGCTTAAGGTAACTATAGGTTTCCTTAGAAACAGAAAAACAACAGACTCATAGTCACAAAGGTCATCCTGAAACAGACATAGATTGGGGACCTACATACCAGACTCCCACCAAGGGGAGAAATGGAAATGAGGTCCTGAGCCACCCCCCCAGCTGAGCAATTAGATGAACTAAGACAAGAGTATGTGTAGCCTCTACACTTATAAGTCTAATCAATGCCTTGGGGGCTCTCATATCCTGGGATAGGAGACCCATAATGGGGAGGTCTGGAGAAGTCAAGCTTGGAGGCTAGCCTCTTAGGAATGGTGTGGCATGGAATTCCTGAAGGGGACCCCCCCCTCGCTTCAAGAAAACATAGAGTGCACTACGTGTCTTCTTAGATTTGGGACAAAGCTCGAAATTTGGGGCCCAAGCTCCTGTACAGACAACACCCCAAATTTCTAGTCCCAGAATCAGTTTTCAAAAGAGGTGACCCCTTTCTTCCGCAAAGATGAGAAACATAAATCAGGCATGGTTCTGATTCAAGAATCTTCTGCTTCCTTTTCTCCATTGCCATTTCAGATGGGACATTCGGCTTCCAAAGCAAATCCTAAATCTCCTCTGGCCTCCATACTTGAAAACTGGGCCAACTTAGACCCATTGAGCTTTAGGAAAGAAGCTTTAATTTTCTGTTGTGAAAAGGCTTGGCCCCAGTATCCTTTAGAAAATGGGGAAATATGACCAATTCCGGGCAGCTTTAAATACAGTACGATAGTCCAACTTGCTTGTTTCTGTAGAAAAATGGGGAAATGGACTGAGGTGTCATATGTACAATTATTCTTTCATAATTGGGATCATCCTGAGTGGGCTACAAACTACCAGTTGGGCCTGATCACCCCAGGTGCTGTGGGTATCCCAACCGCTCCTAACCCTCCAGCTCCTCTAGAAGCTGACCCTAAGCCTCCTACACAGACCCCAGAGTTTCCTAAGAAGACACCCAGCCTTCCAAGGGTGACCTCTGAGCCTTCTAAGGAGACTTCAGAACTTATTAAGGAACCTAACCTAGAGATTCCCCCACCAGCCACTGACCTTGAGGTTCCTCACTCTGAGGACTATGAACCCCCCCAAAGTCATATCCAGTGCCCCCCCTCACTAACACTCCCTGATTCCTGCCCTCCATACCCAACAGAATCTAAATGTCAGGACCATGAGGTGTTTTCAAGGGAGATACCTACTGCCCTTCCAGGGTTATATCCTCTACAAGAGACCCCAGTGGGACAAAGAATCACTTATGTCCACAGGCCTTTCTCTATAAACGAGCTAAGGGAGATACAACGTGAACTGGGCAATTTTTCTATAGACCCTGATCATTATTATGATGTATTTTATAAGCTTACTAAACAGTATGAATTAACCTGGAGAGATGTGACCTTAATATTAGATCAGAGTTTAACGGCTATAGAAAGACAGAGGGTAGAAACTGAGGCAGTAGCAATAGGGAATGAATATTATGCTGCTCATGTCAAAAACCATAATGTTAGGGATCTTAGATTCCTCACAGGGGCAGAAGAAATGCCTACAAACTGGGCAGAAAATGATAAGCAGGGGGCTTGGAACCGAAAGCATTTTATAGACTGTATTTTAGGGGGAATTTGTAGAGCTAAAATAAAGCCCTTGAACTATAATGTGTTATCCACATAATGCAAGAGGAAAAGGAACTGCCAATATCCTTCCTCCAGAGA
>PVHP010033503.1:0-19581 GCA_004024765.1 Zapus hudsonius
AGAGAGAGAGAGAGAGAGAGAGAGAGAGAGAGAGAGAGAGAGAGAGAGAGAGAGCCTCTTACCACTGCAAACAAACTCCAGATATATGTGCCACTTCTTGCATCTGGCTTTACGTGAGTACCTGGGGAATTGAACCTCAATTGTTAGACTTTGCAGGCAAGTGCCTTAACCACTGAGCAATCTCTCCAGCCTTATCTCAGTGATTTTGGAAGGTTGCTTTCTGGACTTCATTGTTCCTGGCTGGCCAAAGGCCACATCCCTCCTCCAACAGCTTGGCTGTGTGTCCCCAGGCTTTTGAGGGCAGACTGCTTCCCAGCCTCCTCACTGTCAAGTACGTGAAACAAAAGCACCAAAGAAAAGGGCTCCCTCTTCTCTGGGGCATTTATTATTAGGGGCCAGTGGTACTAGGGGGAAAAACACTGACTTCTAAATTCTGCTCTGGAAGCTAAACTTAATTTAGGGAAGTACAATGTGCTGAAGAAAGATTGTCTCTTAATTTCAGATTCATGCGGAATGCAGGCGAGAAGGCAGAATCTCTTAACATAACATAGGCTTTTTGGTGGTATAACAGAATAATAAATCCTTGAGGAATTCCCCAAGCAAGGTAAAGTAGGATAATATACATTTCTTAATATTGCAGAAGTTTCCTTAATCTTATTGTTTAAACTTTTCAATAAACCGTAATGTTTATTAGTAGTTTTTCATTTCCAACTGTCAGATAATTCCTTTTGCTAAGTTGGGATAAACAGGGTCCCCTTGGTGCCTCTGGTTTCAGTTACGTGTGATATATATCTGACCAGACACTTGATGTAATAGAGAAGTATTGTGTTTTCCACCGCGTTGGACTTAGAGGTTCAAACGTGTTAATGCAATAGAATTGATTGTAATATTTTATAAAAGTTTCTCCACTGGAAATGTTGTTAGCGATCCAAGCCGTCTGGGGTTATGAGCACACGCGGAGGCTTACTGGAAACTTCTGGGCAAGTGTTGCAGGGTGGACAAGGGGGTGCTCTATTAGGGAGTGCATCTCCTCGTTTTTGAGGGAGAGATCCTGCATTAGTTATTTTTCTTATTACTATGACAAAATGCCCGACAGAAGCGACTTAAGAATGGGCAATCGAGTCCGTATTGGCAGGGAAGGCATAGTGACCAGACAGAAGGCAGCTGGTTACAGTGTGTTGTCAGTCAAGAAGCAGAGAGGCATGAATGCTGATGTCCAGCTAGCTTCTCTTTTCTCCCTTATTTGAGTCTGGGACCCCAGCCTGTGGTATGGTGTCACCCACATTCAAAGTGTGTCTTCCTTCTTTGGTTAATCTCAGCAAACATCCTCACTGACATACCCAGAGGTGGGTCTCCTAGGTGATTCCAAATCCAGTCTAGTTGACAAGGAAGGTTAACTGTCACACATTGGCCACTTGTTCTGCCAGAAGGGTCTGCAGAGATAGAGGCTAACTGGTACATCTCAGGCTGGCCTTGAACTTGAGTTTACCATGCTTTTGCCTCTCAAGTGCAGGGATTACAACAAGATGCATTTGTGCATTATAATGGGTTTTGTTTTTCTCACAGTAAGGCTGGCTTGGCAGGTTGTCAAACTTCCCAAATTTTGAATCCCCCTCTTATGGGGAAAGTAAGAGAAGCCATACAAAGCTGCAGATTGTTGAATCCCAAGCCAGTTTTTTTTTTGCAGGACAGTGGTAGGAGATGGCAATTTTGATGACCACTGAGAGAACTTTAAAAAAATATTTTATATTTATTTGCAAACAGAGAGAAAGAGCAACAGAGAGTAAGAGAGAGAGAGAGAGAGAGAGAGAGAGAGAGAGCGAGCATGGGAATGCTAGGACCTTTCACCACCACAAACAAACTCCAGATGCATGCACCACTTTGTGCATTTGGTTTATGTGGGTACTGGGGAATTGAACCTGGATCATTAGGATTTGTAGGCAAGTGCCTTAACTGCTGAGCCATCTCTCCATTCCAAGAGAACTTTTTATCAAACACCCTGTAATGACTGTTTTTCACGGTATCCCCATGGGCTGAACCTCATCTTAAATGATCAACACAAATTCATCTTTACCTTCTCTCTGACTTCTTTTGAACTGATTTTTCTCCCTCTTGGAAATGACAAAGAATTCAAATTTTAGCCGGGCGTGGTGGGGCATGCCTTTAAATCCCAGCACTCAGGAGGCAGAGGTAGGAGGATTGCCTTGAGTTCGAGGCCACCCTGAGACTACAGAGTGAATTCCAGGTCAGCCAAAACAAACAACAACAAAAAAGGAATTCAAATTTTTAACAAAAGTCCTTCCTCTCCATAGCAGAAAGGGGAAAATAATCTAAGAAGAAAGGGGTAGAATCCCACTAGGTTAATGAGGTATGCAACAGAGTCATTAGTTCTGCATGAAGCCCTGTCAGCCCCAGATTCAGCTAACGCCCTTCCTGGTGTTTGCAGACTCCTCGTGCTCTGCATACATTCTCACCACCTGCAGCGTGGCTCCCTGCATTCTGTCCTTCTAGAATGAAAAGAAAAAAAAAAGGCCTAGAATGTTTTCTGCTTTCCATATAGATGCCTAGATAATAGCGAGGATGCTTGGGCCAGAAGCCTGTTGGTTTTCTGATGCTGAACCCCAGCTCCTTTCTAGTATCTAGTGAGAGGAACAGCCTGAATATCTTTTTCAGAAAAGCCTTGAGTGGCGCAATCAGCGGAGAAGGGCTTGGAGATCACCTTTAAATGAGGCACAAAGCTGGCCAGGACCCATGGGGCTTGGAGGCACAGAGGTGAGCCTGATTTCTCTGTTCTCTGGGTTGTCTTTGAGCTAAGACACTTTTCTTCTTTGGCAACCTGCTTAGATCTGGAGGTGAGAGCCTGTGCTCTCTCCTTCACAGTAGTCACTGGCTACAGGTGCCCATTTGAATTTAAGGTAATGAAATAAAACTGAGATTTAAATTTAATCCCTCATTCGAGTCATCCATATTTTAGGTGCTGTACTGGCTGGCATAATACACAGATCATTTCCACCAACACAGAAAGTGCTAGTAGGAATGTTAGCTTGAGGCCATGAGTCTGGGCATCCAAGTTGGTAGGGCTTGAATGTGCTCTGGGGCACAGAACTAGAAACTTCCACGGTTCCCTGTTGTTTGACCAGCAACTCAAATTCTTGTGTGCAGGATGACTGTGTACAGCTCACAGAAGGTGGTGCTTGGCTCTCCTTGAGCAAGGCTTCTGGCAGCCATAGGTGAGGGTGGCCATCCCAGGCGACCTTGGGTTCATCTCAGCTGATGCTGAGGATTTAATAGCGAGACTTCCCCCTGTCCTCATGGAGTGTATCCAAATACTACATTACCCAAATATTACACTATTGACTACTAGATTAATCATGTTTCTACTTCCTGTATTTTATGATGTATTGGCATATTGGGGACCTTGCTAATGCTGGATAGACTGCCCCCACACCACCGCACAGGCTAGCTAATTCTTGGAGATAGTAAACCTTTTTTTTTTTTTTTTTGAGGTAAGGTCTTTCTCTAGCCCAGGCTGACCTGGAATTCACTATGTCGTCTCAGGGTGGCCTCAAACTCATAGTGATCCTCCTACGTTGGCCTCCTGAGTGCTGGGATTAAAGGTGTGTGCCACCATGCCTAACGAAGGCTCTTACCTCCAGAGCTAATCGAGGCTCACTCTGGCCTCCAGGCCCCATGGGTCTTGGCCAGCTTTGTGCCTCATTTAAAGGTGAGCTCAGATCCCTTCTCCATTACCTTTTATACACAAACCAATCAGTCCAAATCTCAGGTCCCCAATAACCCAACTGTCAGACACCAAGTCAATATGTAGGTTTTTGTTCTAAATCACTCCAGGACTGGAGCTGGGCATCTGGAGGTACTCCAATGTCCAGAGCCTGTGAAAATTATCCAGACTTCGTAATGTTAATTTTGCTCAAGTGTGCTATTGTGCTTCTTGCCTGTTCCTTCCAGTGGCTGAGCCTCCAGACCGTGTACCCCCATTCCATCCTTCTTCTTCATAACTGGGGCTGATGCCTCACTGTGTGGTCCTGTGTGAGGTGATGTTCCCTGTCTCCTGGGAACTGCAAGTAATAAATTCCTTTGTGTTGTCTCCTTATCTGTTATCTTACTATATCCCTGAGCTGGGATTGTAGCTCAGTTGGAGGAGTGCTTGCCTTGTATACACAGAGCCCTGGGCTTGATCCCGAGAACCACGAAATCAATTGTGGTGGCACACATCTGTAATTCTAGCACTTGGGAGATAGAAGCAGTAGAATCAGAAGTTCAAGGTTATCCTGAGCTATAACTTGAGTTTGGGGCCAGCCCCTGTCTGAAAAGAAGGAAGGAAGAAAGGAAGAAGGAAGGAAGGCAGAAGGAAGGAAGGAAGGGAGAAAACAATGTCCCAGGGACATTTAAAAATAGTTATTTAGGGGCTGGAAAGATGGATCAGTGATTAAGGTGCTTGCATGCAAAGCCTAATGACCTTGGTTGGACTCCCCAGTACACATGTAAAGCCAGATGTGAAGTGGCACATGCATCTGGAGTTGGTTTGCAGAAGCTGGAGGCTCTGGCATGCCTGTTTTTTCTCTCTCTCTCTCTGTCTGTTGCAAATAAATAAATAAATAAATAAATATTTTAAAAAAATATTATTTGATTATAATTGTGGGGGTTCTATAGAGAAAAAAGCAGGCTGTTAGGAGAGTGTACAATCAAGAGCTACACCACCTGGGAGGGAGCTAATCGGGGGAGGATTCCTGGAAGAGTTGATAAGGAAGTTGAGACCTAAAGCTTGAGTGGAGTTGAGCAAGATTATGTGGTGGGGACAGAGAATGCTCCCTGCAGAGGGAATAGACTGTGTCAAGGCCCTGAGGCAGAAGAGAAAAACGGCATCTTCCAGGAATTGGAGGACATTGGTGGGGTAAAGAATAACATTGGTGGCTGGAGAAATGGCTCAACAGTTAAGGCTTTCCTACAAAGCCTAAGGACCTAGGTTCAATTCCCCAGTGCCTATATAAAGCCAGATGCACAAAGTGGTGAATGCATTTAGAGTTTATTTGCAGCGCTTGGAGGCCCTGACGCGCCCATTCTCTCTGCCTGTCTCTTTTTATCTCTGTCTCTGCTTGGACATAAATAAATAAATAAATAAATGTTTTTTAAAAAAGACAGACATCGGCTGTGACTGAACCCACTGTGTGGAGAAGCCAGGCATGATGTCAAAGCTGCATCCTCAACCTCTTCCACTCACAGCAGAGAGTCTACAGTCCTCTGACATGGCTGGAGTCCTAAGGCCTCCTAGGGAAGGTGCTGGTCTGAATTCTGGCTTTTAGGAGACTGTCCAAAGAGGGCATCGTAGATTCTAGCACCAACATACTCTTTGAACAACGTGAGGCAGACCCTACCCTTAAACCTGGGTCAACCTCTCTCATTGCTTTGACCATGAATATGGAGCAAGTGAGACTGACTTTGGAACTCAGAAGAAAAGGGGTGATAGGGAGCTGGAGAGATGGCTAAGCCATTAAAGACGCTTGCTTGCTAAGCCTGACAACCTAGGTTCGATTTCCCAGTACCCACGTAAGGCCAGATGCACAAAGGGACACATTTGTCTGGAATTCCTTTGCGGTGGTGCCCATTCTCTCTCTCTCTCTCTCTCTCTCTCTCTCTCTCTCTCTCTCTCTCTCTTATAAATAGATAAATAAAATAAAAAAAGAGATGCTAGGCAGCTGTTCTCTCTACCCTTCCTCCCCTCTCTTCATACTCCCTGGGAGCCGAGGCTACCTTTCTTGAAGCGGACACATTGGTGAGGTCACAAGAAAGGCCTAAGTACAGAGAGTGGCCTCATTGGGTTAGAATTCCCATGAGCAGAATGAATACATGTTCATGCCATCAGGGTTTGGGGTAATTTGATACACAGCCATCCTAACTGGAGCACTGAGTCTAATGGGGGGGTCCAGTTTTTCATCTTTTGTGGCCTAGAGCGTGGCCCGCAGGTGATCCAAGCAGCAGGGTATGTTTGCAAATACAGTCAGTCCCTGTGTTCGCAGGATTTGGAATTTGGTTTCTTTTCTAATCAGGGGAGGCTAGAACTCCCCTGAGTGCCTTCCATCAAGGAAAGCTTTGCAAAGCAAACAGGAATGGCAACCAGAGAAAGGGGAAGCAATTTAGTTACCTACAAGCATGGCTGGTTTGGAAGAAACCCACCACGTTCACATTGCTGTGTACACACAAACCATCCGGATGCTCACAGACCCTCTTCAAGACACCCAAGCAGGCCCCCCGAGGACTCAGTTATGGAAATGACTCCACATTTGTTAGACCCAGAGCTTGGCTACTTGTGCTCAGTCTTGTCACTTTCACTTGTACTTTGAAAAATGATAAATGATGAACATTTCCCCATGGTTCTTAAAATCCAAAGTTTGTTTTAAAAACTGTACGTGTGTTCGTGTATGTGGGCATGTCCATGTGAGTGTACACATGTGTGGAGGTCGGTCCTTGTCTGTCCACCTCATTTGAGGCAGGGTTTCTTGTTCTGGATTCTTCCTCTGTGATGGTCCTTTGTATCCTTCACCATGAGTTTCCCCAAAATTCTCCTATCTTCACCTCTTATCTTATCATCAGACTCAGTGTGCTGGGCTTACAGAAGCAGCCCCCCCCCACTCCCACCCATGGCTTCTGGCTTTTTAGTTGGGGTCTGGGGATCGAACTCCTTACTTTGGCTTGAGCTGTAAATATATCCATTGAGCCATCTCCCCTACCTTTCAACTTCTATTTTTTGAAACTAGACCAGTCCCTGTGCTGGCCTGGTATGGATAGATAATCAATGTTACTTTTCATGAGAACTTCATGGCACTGGACTAGGCACCTTCACCTGGAATTATTCCCATTCGACAAGAAACAGGTTCTGTAATTATTCTAGGGTGGTGTGTGTGTGTGTGTGTGTGTGTGTGTTTAGCAGATTATGGGCCAGAGAGGGAAGTGACACGTCTAAGGGCCACCCAGCAGCCTAACTCCAGAGCCCCAGTGGGTGATTATTTTTGATTCAGTCTCTATAAGGGACCCTGGCCAGTCTCCCTTTGGTGAGGGGCACGTAGCATGGCACGCAGAAGGTCCTGTGGTGCCCCATCTGGAAAAAAAGTTCCATGTATTTGCAGGGGTGGGAGTTCTCCCCAAGGGATCAGAGCAGTAGGCTTTACAACCTTGGGAAGTTATATCCTCTCTGGGGGAGCAGGGTTTTAAGAACGCTAAACCTCCATCTTAATCTAGCCATCACCAAGAGGTCCCCCAGAAGCTCACAGAAACAACAAACCAACCCTTAGGTTCCAGCTCCTGTTTGCGAGGCGTGCTCCATAGATGCCTTAATTAATTATTCAGGCTGACATCTCAAACTCCCAAATCAGAAGGTTGAGAAGAGATCATAGGAATATGATCAATGTGAACTTGACCGATAATCGCTGGTCCCAGGGTGGAGCAAAGAGAAGAAAAACCTTTCACAAATTGGTCTTCTCTTCTCCTTTGGCCCTGGTTGTGCCAGCGGCCAAGATAAAACCGGTCCTCCTTTAATAATTAATGAGCAGGAACCCGGTGCCCCTGGCCTGGGTCCCCCCAGGAGGTCCCTCGGGGTTGGCTGCGCACATCCTCCTGGAAGCATGGGCGCCTGCGCACAGCCACGTGCCTCCCAGGGTCGTGGGGGCTGAGGACCCCCGGAGTCACAGCGGAGGCTGACCCAGCAAAGTGCTGCGAGTGTGACCGGAATGAAGGCTGTCTCGGAGGTGGGGTGTCGGATCAAATCGCAGCGGATCAGGCGCCGAGATGTTGCCTTGCTCTGAGTGACAGAAGTTAATAATTAGTGACAATGATTGACAGATCCACTCCATCTGCCGCTCCGACGCCTAGGAGCAGTTATTCCACAACTGTCTGCGGGCACAATGAACTCCCCCGGGAGCGCGGGCTGCCCGCTGATTGACAGCTGCCTCCGACAGAGACAGGCCACCGATGGAAAGTCACTGTCAGCAGAAGCGCTCCGGTCCCCTCCGTGTTCCCGAGGAGCCCCGCTCGCTGTATACATTTATTCTGTTTCATTTATCATGTCAGCCGTGGTTTTAAATAGATTACCAGCTAGGCCGGATTTTTCTCCTTCTTCTTCTTTTTTTAAACTGGAGATTTTTCTATCTGTAAATTAGAACTATCCACGTACGGGGCGGGCTATTTCTTTCTTTCTTTTTGTTCTCCGTGGAACAGAGGAGGCGAGCAGGAGTTTCCTGGGTGGCAGAAGTAACTGATCATTTTATTATAATCAAAATGGCATCTTTAACCAGGAGCCCTGCAAAAAAATATATATATGGAGCTGAACACACCAAGGAGAAAACTTGAGTTCACAAGTCCAAACTAAAACTCCAAAAGCTTTTATTTTATTTCTCCTGTTCTTTTTTTTTTCCCCCTGTGACAAATGAGCGTGTCTCCTAGGAGCCCCTTCTGATGACGTAACTTGTCACAAGTGACTTTTAAGTGATCTTTGCATTTTCAGATAATAATTGTGTTGGTTCAGAATGGCGCCTTCTCAGGACAGACTGAACTTTCCTGTGCTTTTGTGGTTAAGAGCTGGTGCAACCGGATGGATAATCTTAATTGGGGGTGATCCCTCCAACCAGACCAAAGTCCCTGTCCCCATCTTCCTGAGTTCAAGCTCACTGTTAAACTGCCCCACATTTAACTGGGGGACTCTGCTACTATCTGGCTATCTTACAAAGAGAGAAGTAGAAGAAATACATGCATTTCTTCAAAATAAAAACAACCTCATTTATTTATTTGAAAGCAAAGAAAGCTAGAAGAGAGACAGAGAGAATGGGCACTCCAGGGCCTCTAGCCGCTGCAAAGAAACTCCAGATGCATGTGCCACTTTGTGCATCTGATTTAGTGAGTACGGGGGAATCAAAATCAGGTCATTAGGCTTTGCAGGCAAGTGCCTTAACCGTTGAGCCATCACTCCAGCCCTATATGTATTTCTTTAAAAATATTTTTAAAAAGTTTTTTTGAGGCAGGATCTTACTCTAGCCTAGGCTGGCCTGGAACTCACTTTGTAACCCAGGCTGGCCTTGAACTCATGGTGATCTTCCTACCTCAGCATCCAGAGTGCTGGGATGAGAGATGTGAGCCACCACGCCTGGCTGGAAATATATGTGTTTTTACTAGAGGAATTGTTGTCACCTAATTGTTCCTGCTTCTAATTTGTTTGGTTTTCTGGAAAAATGCATTTGAGTTTGGCTCCATTTAGGATCCCACAGATACGCTCTCAGCCATCACTTGCTCCTGTCTTTCCCTTTGTCCGCCTGATGTCACCACATAATGTAGAGGGCCATCCATGGCGTTATGAATAAAAGCCTCCTTGAATCCCACTGTTTAAAATACAGTGAACCCTGTTGATATTGATCTCATCCGGAATGTTTTCCCGCATATGATGTCCATCTCTTAAAATATGGGTCATGTTTCCTCTTAAGATATTTTCTTATCTTATTCCCCTAAAATGAGAGAAAACAGTTTCAGTATTCTTGATAATTAGGTATGCGGGTAAAGAAGAGACATCCTGTTCTTTTTCATGTTTTTTATTTTAAATGATCAGGATACCAGAAAATGAAGTCATAGGGAGGACAAATGTTTGCTTCTCATCCAGGGATCTGCTTTCCTTATTGAGTCTATAAAAAGGAAATTTATGAGGACGCAAGATGCTGGCGGCACCTTAGCCCCCTCCCATGGTGACTGAGCCTGTCTCACACTGCCCCAAAATGACCCAATTGTTAGCTCCCTGTGTTACATGTGTACCTCTGTGTCTTGCAATAGACAAGAGTGTGTTAACATGTGTGCGAGTCATCTGCCTGCTGCCTTGAATACCTCTTCTGAAGACTCTGAAGAGAGTGGAGCTTGTTTGCCCTTTTGGCTTGGTTCATTGGTTGCCTTGTCCACTTTCCTTCTTAGAACGTGCCCCACCAGGCTACCTAAAACCCCCGCTGTTACGTCAGTTCAAGGGATACAGGAGGGGACAGATGAAGAGGCTCAGCAGCTTCTTGGCTATGGTGGGATGGGACCTGCAGAAAGAAACACCACAACTTCCTGACCAGGGCTGGACTGAAGAGCTGAGGCTGAGGGAGCCCTTAGGAGAGGTGCTCACCCGGCTCAGGAGGTCCAGCAAGGAGGAAACTGATGAGGGAAGGACCTAGGCAAAGCACAGGCTGTCACCGAGTGAGGCTGGAGAAGGAGGGAAGTCCCAGCACTCAGGCCTTCCCTGCCATGTGAAGATTAAGGACTTAAATGTTTGCTCTTTAGAAGATCCATCTGGCTGCAGAGTGGACAGTGGTTTGGGGTGGCTGTGAGGCAGGGGCAGGATATCGATAGGAGACTGGTGTAAGAATGGCCTTGGCCTTGGTCAGCTAGGAGAAAGGAAAAGTGTAAACATTGGTAATGGGGGTGGTGTGTGGAATTGCTCTCTAATTTGAGTGACTGAATGGATGGCAGGGTGTTTTTTTTAATGCTTTTTAAAAATTTATTTGAGAAAGAGAATATGGGCATGCCAGCACCTCTTGATGGAAATGAACTCCAGACACATGCATCGTGCATATCTGGCTTTACATGGGTGTTGGGGAATTGAACCCTGGCCAGCAGGCTTTGCAAGCAAGTGTCTTTAACCAATCAACCATCTCCCCAGACCACAGGTTGTTTTTTAAAATGGAAAGCACATGAGTGGAGCAATTCGAGGGGAGAAAGATGAATTAAATTCTGGGTATGTTGGGGCTGGGGGGATGGCTCAGGAGGACGTCAGACAAGCAACTTGATTTCTGGTTCTAGATGTCAAGGCTGAAAGAGGAAGTTGGAGACTTTAAACTCTGGGGGAGGAGGATGAGCCCACCAAGGAGGAGCACGGGAGCATGAGGAGCCCAGAGTCAGATCTTGAGATCCCTAGAATCTCAATGACAGCCTCAAAGAAGGTGGAAGTTCCTAGTGCAAAGACTTCAATACCTGTTGAGAAGGGGCAGTGAAGGTGAGTTCCTGTCATGTTTGAGGGGTGCTTGCCTCTGATTCAGGTTACTTGCTAAATGATAAATGCGTTCAGCAAATGAAAAAAAATCTTATGAGACATTATCTTTCCACTGGCTTGGTGTCTTGTGCTTGTAATCCTAGCACTTGGGAAGTAGAGGCAGGAGGATCAGGAGCTCAAAGCCAGCCTTGGTCACATAGAAAATTTAAGGCTAACCTAGGCTATATGGTACCCTGACTCAAAAGAAAAAAATCTACTTTGACATTATTATTATTATTGACATTTGCAACATTCTTCAGATCTCAAAGCATCTTGATCCATGCATCCAACAGGTATTTTTTTCTAAAGGCTTGCTTTTTATTTATTTGCAAGCAGAGAGAGAAAGAGAGAGAGAGACAGAGAAAGAGACAGAGACAGAGACAGAGAATGGGTGTACCAAATTAACTCCAGATGTATGCACCACTCTGTGTTTACGTGGCTTTACATGGGCACTGGGGAATTGAACTCGGGTTGCTAGGTTATACAGCCGAGTGCCTTAACCACTGAGCCATCTCTTCAGCCCATCCAACAGGTATTTACTGAACACCTACTAAGTGTCATGCACTGTGCTGGGTGCTAGGCTGTCAGTGAGCAAGACAGACAAATATCCCTACCTGCATGGAGCTTCTGTTCTAGGGAGGAGAGGCAGACTATAAACAAGAAGCAGAATGGGAAATCATGGGTTAGAAGGTAGTAACTGCTTTTTTTGATAACTGCTTTGAAAAAAAATAACATTTTTCTGTTTTTTAAAAGTATTTCTATTACTTTATTTGAAAGGGAAAGAGAGAGAGAGAGAGAGAGAGAGAGAGAGAGAGAAGAGAGGAGAGACAGACAGACCTCCAGCCCCTGCAAACAGACTCCAGATGTATGCACCACTTTGTGCATCTGGCTTTCTGTGGACACTGGGGAATTGATCGTGACTCAGCAGGCTTTCTAAGCAAGCACTTTAGCCCCTAAGCCATCTCTCCAGCGAAGCTTTTCCTGTTGATTCAGTCCAAGACCCAGCCTATGGGATGGTGCCAACCAACCACCTTGACTAATCCACTCTAGAAACTCAGTCACAGAGAGGCACAGAGGTGTGTTCCCATGGGGATTCTAAATCCCACCAAGCTGGCTGAGGGGTTGTGAGCACAAGCCTGGAGTCTGTTGGGTTCTCCAGCTCAGGTTTTAAAAAAATATTTATTTGGAGAGAGAGAGAGAGAGAGAGAGAGAGAGAGAGAGAGAGAGAGAGAGAGAGAGAGAGAGAGAGTAGTATGGGTGCACCAGGACCTCTAGTCGCTGAAAACGAACTGCAGATGCATGAGCCACTTTGTGCATCTGGCTTATGTGAGTAATGGGGAATTGAACCCATGTCCTTAGGCTCTGAAGGCAACCGCCTTAACCACTGAGCCATCTCTTCAGTCCCAGCTCCGGTTTTTAACCACTGGCGGATCATGGTTTTCTCTTCCTTGTGTAAAAAGAAACTTAAGAGAATGTGCACTTGCCACTTTCCCAAACACCGTAGGAATTTTCTGGTCTTTTCTTTCATTCTCTCTCTCTCTCTGTAGTATGTGTGGTACTATGTGGTGTACTATGTGTGTGGTGTGTGCACATGTGTATGCAGATGTGTGCGCCCCATGTAGGCATGTGTGGAGGCCAGAGGAGACCACTGGGTGTTTTTCTCTATTGCTCCTCTGGGTGTTTCCTTGAGATGGAGTCTCTCACCAAACCCAGAGCTGCCGTCTCCAGTCAGATTGGTCGGCCAGCGAGCTGCAACAATTTTCTGGTGTCCACTGTCCACAGGACTGGGGTTACAGGTGGGCATGGCCATGGCCAGCTGTTTATATGGGTGCTGGTGAGTCCAATTCAGGGTAAATCAAGCACTCCTATCTGCTGAGCCATCTTCCCAGCCCTGTCTTTCTTTCTGAGGTTGAGTCAGCCCCTGCTGGGGAGAGGAACCATCAGTGCTCCTAACATGACCGAGGCTTCCTAGGTAAGGTGCTTGACTCTGGACCCTAGAGAATGAAGCCGAAAGTGATTCAGCCTTGGGAATGGAAGCTCCTCATCATTGGGTGGTAACATTCCCATTTGGAGGGGATGCATGACGCATGCCAAGAGCACATGCATGCGGGTTTCCAGATTTTGTCATCAGTGTTCCGAGACCTGTCAAATCACAGCAGCTAGCATTCACTGAGTGCTAGGTGCCAGGGCCAGTTAGTGCTCTGTGGAGGGAGCAATTCTTAATCCTCAGGAGAGCTGGTGGGCGAAATGGAGTAGAGTAGCCCTCTGAAGAGCAACAGTGGGCTTTCCAAGCAGTGAGACTTGCCCAGAGGGCCCAAACAACTTGTTGAAGGCTACAGGCTGTAAGGGTAGTGCTGGAATTTGAACTCAGGTCTGTTGGGGTCTTCTTAGCCACCAGTTCGCAGACCTGTCTCAGAGCTCAAAGGCACTTTTGTGGTCTCTGAGTCTTGCAGAGGCCAGAGCAGAGTGGGGACCTGTTCAGGTCTTGAAACAAGAACCAAGTGCCCCAGCTCCTAATCTAGCAAGCAGAGCCATGGAGCGCAGTGATTTCTAAAACTGTCCTAAAAGAAGTATTGATAAGAGTTTTCTTCCTAAAACAGTTCCCAACTCAATATGCAATTAGCCTTTATTCCTCAGAGAGCTTGGCTTGAGAATTTCCCGGGGCTGCATTCATGACCTCATCGGGGTCTGCTTCAGGCCAGCAGGTTGAGGGACAGTAGGTCTAGCCAGCCAGCCTTCTATACCCTCGTCTATCCTGCCCTTCCCAACCACAGGCCTCTCTGGGGCTCCGGAGATGAAGGACAGAGAGCCCATCATAAACTAGGTCACCACTTCTGCCTGGTTTAGCCCTGTGACTGTGTACGGTGATAAGAGGGTTTGTGACATGCCCATGCCCAGCTTTCTATCCAGCGTGTGTCATTTCATCCAAAGGGACAACCACCCTTTGGAGGAAGGATCGCTTCGAATCCCATTTTCCAGATGGAGAAAATAAGGCCCAGTGAGACAGGAGACTAGTTTAAGAGCAGAGCCAGGAAGGGACACAGAAAGAGTTTTGGCCTCTAGCGTTCATGTGCCCCAAGACACTGTGCTTTGCCCGGACTCTTCCAGAAGGTTTCACCAGGGTGTGCAATGGGGCTTATCTGGTTCTTTGAGTATGTGTGCACGTGTGTGTGTGTGTGGGTGTGCACCTGACACAGCGAGTATGTGGAGGTCACCTTTCACCTCATTTGAGGCAGGGTCTTTTTTATTATTTAAAATATTTATTTGTTTGTTTGTGAGAGAGATGAATATGGGTGAGCCAGGGCCTATTGCTGTGACACTCTGTGCATCTGGCTTTATGTAGGGACTAGGGAATTGAACCCAGGCTGTCAGGCTTTGCAAGCAACTGCCTTAACCACTGAGCCATCTCTCCAGGTATTCTTTTGTTTTTCCCTCCCGTACTCAACAGGCAAGTTGATCGGTGAGCTCTGGGGGAAATTCTCTTGTCTCCACCTCTTATCTTGCCAACATCTTACCTCTTTTCTTTTTTTAACTTTTTATTGATAGCTCCCATAATTATAGAACATAAATCATTGTGACTCCCTCCCCACCCTCCCTCATATCTCCTCCCCATCTCAATTCGTCTCTGTTTTGTTTCAGTGTCATCATCTTTTCCTCCCATTATGTGTAGGTATTATCAGGTACTGTGAAATCATGAATATCAAGGCCATTTTGTGTCTGGAAGTTTGTATTGTAAGCAGTCCTACCCTTCCTTTGGTTCTTACAATCTTTCCACCGCCTCTCCCATGATAGACCCTGAGCCTTGGGAAGTGTGATATAGATGTCCCAGTGCTGAACACTCCACTGTCATTTCTTCTCAGCACTGTGGTGTCTTTTGTGTCATCCCAGTGGTCACCACCATCTGAAAAGAGAAGCTTCTCTAGCCAAAAGTGAGAGTAGCATTATTATATGGGTATGCTCATTTATTAAAAGTGCTTATAAGGCATTTTGGTGGGTATAATATAAGCATTTAGCCAGACAACAGCAGGTGTTACTCCCCTAGGGCTCATGACCTCCCCTACTATAGGCTTTTGACTAGGTCTTCAGTACCAGGCATGCTTTCCCTCCTGTGGAGTGGGCCTCCAGTCCAATTAGAGAGCAATTGGATTCTCCCACAATAGAGCATCTTACCTCTTATCTGAGCCATCTCCCCAGCCCTCAGGTGGTTTATTTCAAAATTCCATGGCTCCTCCACACTCCTCAAGAACTGTCCACCCCACGGCTCTAAGCTATCTAGCCAACTGTCAAGTCCACGCTACAATGCCTCATTTCAGCCACGCCTTCTGCTTGGACATCTAGCAGCTGTATTGTAAGGCCTTTATGTGTTGGGTACTATTTCAGTTGCAAGGGTGTTGGTGTCACGGAGACAAGTCACATCCTCCCTGTCTTCCCTTAGCTCATTGGCTTAATGTGGAGCATAGACAATGAAAGGGTGATTACAGCATTGTGGAGTGGGTAGAACCATGTGGAGAACTCAGGGAAGTCCAATAGGGTTATCAAACCCAACTTAGGATGGCTTCTTGGAGGAGGCCTTATGTGTTGGGCAAAGATGAGATAGAATACTACTCTAAGCAAACCTGAGATGAAAAAGAAATGGAGCCAAGCATTGTGGTTGTTTCAGTCAGCTTTCTAGTTGCTGTGCAGAAAGAACCCAAGCCAAAGCGGCTTGTGGAGGAATGGGTTTATTTGGCTTATAAACTCGAGGGGAGACTCCATCATGGAAGGGAAAATGATGGCATGAGCAGAGGGGTGGACATCACCTCCACCACAGCACTGCAAACAGCGGCAGGAAGGTGTGCCAAACACTGGCAAGGGGAAGCTGGTTTATAACCCCCATAAGTCCACCCCCAACAACACAGCTCCAGCGAGGTTCTAATTCCTGAACTGCCATCAGCTGAGGATCGATCATTCAGAGCACATTCATTTGTTTGTGGGGGACACCTGGATCAAACCATGACAGGGGTGCATGCTTTTAATCCCAGCACCTGGGAGGAAGAGGTAGGAGGATTACCATGAGTTTGAGGCCAGCCTGAGACTACAGAGTGAGTTCCAGGTCAGCCTGGGCTAGAGTGAGACAAAAAAAAAGAAAGAAAAGAAAAAGAAAGAAAAGAAAAGAACAAGGAGATGGGAGCTCCTCTCAGGACGGCCATCCTTCCTCACCATATGACTTTGCACACCCTTGACTTACGGCCAGGCACCTAGTTAGCAAGACTGTTTGGATCCCTAGATAAGCTCTCAGCCTCCACTTTCTCTTTCATTTCTTTCTCTAGACCCTGGTGTGTCTGGATGTGCTGCCTGGATCCACTACAACTGTTAGGGCACCACGAGGGAAGACATGGCAAAGGGAGAGTCCAAGAGTGAGGAGTCCATCGTGGCTCAGCCACCTTCTGTCATATGACGTTGAGCAAGGTAGTCGCTTAGGAGGTTGTGAGGATCACAGGTGCTGAGGCATGTTGTGGAGAGACTTAGGCTGATCATGTGTAGGTGAGTCAGGCTGTGAAAGCACCTGGGGCAGGGGGCACTTTTGTAGGAAGGTGGAGAGGGAGCCCTACGGAACTCAAGGTTCCATAGAAGAGATTACCTTGAGCAAAGGGGTAAGCAGGAGTCAAGTTTGAGAGTAAGAGAGGGGAGGAGAGGGGTTGGAGAGACGGCTCAGTGGGTGAGAGCACTTAGCACGCAAGCATGAGGGCATGATTCACCCTGAGTTTGATTTCCCAGCACCGCATAAGCAGCTGGGCATGGCCATTCATTCCTGTAACCCCGTCCTATGCAGAGCAGAGACTAGAGAATCTCTGGAGCCTGAGAAAATGGCAGCTCCAGGTTCAAAGAGAGACTGTCTCAGGAAAATGTGTTGATGAGTGATAAAGGGCATCTGGTATTTTCCTGTGTCCTCCATGTTCTTGTATGGGGCAAGCACACCTGTACATACATGTGTGTAGAGCACGTGCACACACCTGTGCGCATGTGCGCATGTGCGCGCGCGCGCGCGCGCGCACACACACACACACACAAGAATAGGAGAAAAGGTGGATGTGGTAGCACTCTCCTATAATCCCAGCACTCAGGAAGTGGAATTAGAAGCATCAGGAGTTCAAGACTAGCTTTAACTACTATTGTAGACAGCTTCATGTTGCTGGGATGAACATCCAAACCAGACACAGTTTACAGGAGGGACCGGCTTGCTTATTTCAGCTTATAGATCCTGGGTGTGTGTGTGTGTGTGTGTTTCCATCCCTGGAGGAAGAAGCTGGTTCCCATTCATAAATCCAAGCAGAAGCCGAGGTGGTTCCAGCACTTTGAAGGCAGAGGTAGGAGGATCACTGTGAAGTTCAAGGCCAGCCTGGGATAACAGAGTGAGTTCCAGGTCAGCCTGGGCTATAATAAGATTGTACCTCAAAAAAGAAAAAAAAGCACCTTAAATCCTAGCAGAGAGACAGAAACCATTACCAGCCAGCAAACAGGAAAGCAATGAACACAAACCAGAAGCAAGCAAGACCCGAGCTGAAATTGCTCTCTTACTTACACCTTTGGGCTAGAATCAGATCCCCCCAAACACACCTTTTGGGCTGGACCCAAGGATCTGCTTCCAGTGACACCTCCTCCAGCCAGGCAGTTGGAGACCCAAGTGACAAGTTACAAGATTACCCAGGTTAATAAAATACCGGAGTCTATGCGGGACATACATTCAAATTACCACAGCTACACAGTGAGCTTGAGGCCACCCTGGGCTACAATAGACCCCTCCTCTCTCTTAAAGAGTTCTTGCCAGTGAGATTAGCTGGTTAGGTGTATAAAGTGTGAAGGACAGGAAGCTAGAGAGCTTAGCACTTCATGTGGGGTCCTTGGGGAGTGTGCAGGGAAGGGTGAGGTTGGAAATCCAGCCAGGGCTGGCTGTGGAAGGAAGCACCGGATGAAGGGGTTCAAAGGAAGTATCAGTGGTGTTTTTACAGAACCATAGTTCTGAGGGGCTCTAGCTGCAACAGATCAGGTAGGGACAGGCTTCAGGGGTCTTCCACGCCAGTGCCAACTGGTGCATGAGGATGAGGTCTCTGGCGAGCCCTGCAGACATAAACCTTGCTTCCCCGGGTTTCTCCAGTGGCTCAGTAGTGTATAGACGCACTACGCACCATACCGTTTATCCCCTGGCACTTACCGCTGGGGTCCCACTCTGCATGGATGCAGTTAGACTTTGAGGACCCCATCGAAAGGTCTGAAGCTCAGGAGCAAGGGGCCAGTTCTGTTTCCCCACAATCCCTTCTAGTCCCTTAAACAATGAGGGGCCAAATTAAATGATGTCAGTCATGTTAATGGCACAGACTGTTTCACTCTGGCTGGTGACAGCTCTTGGCCGAATCCCTCTCTGAAAGTCTTTTGTCTTTCAAGTATCTGCAATGGAGAAACTTCCTGGGACACACTGCTTGTTCTTCTGACCTTTGGTGGTGACTCTTTAAAGTTGAAGGTTAGATAATTCAGGCCCGGCATGGCTCTCAGATTGACACTTGAAAGCCACGATGGGGCTTTTTAGGGGGTTAAAGGTTATAGTCACTTGAGCTTCAGTTTGACTTGAAAAAAATTTTTGAAGTATTTTCCTTTCATTCTCCTTTTCCTTTCTTGTCCTCTCCTCTCTTTTCTTCTCTCCTCTCTTTCCTCTCTACAGTTAGAAGGGATGTTTTCTGGCATATTTGGTACACAATCCATGGTAGGATTTTGGCCAAGGCTGAGTTCTCAATTACCTGGAGGTGGGGCTTGTTAAAGACAGATTCTGGGGAATTGGTTTCTTGGGTAACTTGGATTCACTGAAAAGTCTTACACATCAGCTCACCCCCTCAGAGCGACCCAGCCCTGCCTTGCCCCCAGCATCAGGTTGCTACCCTCGGACCAGGAGCTTCTCTGTCTGCCCAGGATTTGGCTCTCTGTGACCCCTTCCCCCTCAGTAGCTTGCATACTTCCCGGACTCCACAGAGCCACAAATCACATCATGTCATCCCTAATTAAAGCCTTAGAAGCTTCTAGGTTTTCTGACCACAGGGAATAATCTCCACACCCTTTGCCTCAACTCCTGGTTCCCTCCTCCCCACCCCATGGGCCTTTCTGCACCTCTGCAGCTTCCTCTCCCTGAATCCCCTCACCCACTCTCCTCTTTGCTGTCCATCAAGGGCCATCTCTCCATTCCTGAGGCACCTGGTTCTGCCATGCTCTTGTGGCTGGGTTTGTAGGATGTTCCTCTACCAGGGCGGGCAGAGCTCCTGGTTACTATGTAGATGTAGACCCCAAAGTCACCCCCTCAGAAAGGCTTTCTCTGAGCCCTGAACAAACCCTATCTTCCTGCTCTCCTTTCTGCCTTATTGCTTTTATAGTGCACATCAGTGCTTAAAGTTCTCTTACTTACTTATTCTTTGCTTTGGTTTTATGCTTCCCCTTTTTAAAACATTGCTCAAGTGTCCATCCTAGTGTCTAGCTCATAGTTGCATCAGGAGCTGTTGACT
>PVHP010033504.1:0-19622 GCA_004024765.1 Zapus hudsonius
TGACTTCTGGGAGGGAGGGATCAAGACACAGTGCTCCAATAAAATTTTTTTTAAAAAAAAAAGGGCTGGAGAGATGGCTCAGCAGATAAGGCACTTGCCTCTGGTGCCTAAGGCCCTGGGTTCAATCCTCCAGGACCCAAATAAGCCAGACCCACGAGGTGGTGGCCCGGTTGTTCTCTCTCTCTCTCTCTCTCTCTCTCTTTCTCTCTCTCTCTCTCTCTCTCTCTCTCTCTCTCTCTCTCTCTCTCTCTCTGTCTATCTATCTCCTCTATCTCTCTGCTTGAAAAATAAATAAAATATTTTTTTAAAAAGACACAGTGCTCCAAACACCCTGTGGATGTTCCTACCTACAGTGTGTCAGCTCAGAGATGGCTGACCAGCAAGACCCATCCTGGAGAAACTGTCCTTGGTGGCATCTAGATCCTCCTGGCAGGAATTCGTGGCATCGAGCTGCAACAAGCAGGCATCCCTGGCAACAGCCCATGGGATGCAGGGTGCTGGGCTGGGAGGCTCTGCAGGCTGAGTATCGCTTGCCGCTTGTGACTTGTACTATTTCCAGTGCTGGGACGTAACTCCTTCGTTAGTCAAACCTGTATGAGACACTCAGCAGTTTTTTTCACTAGCATGACCTTGGATGATTAGCTCAAACCGACTTGGTTTCTCCCACCGATCTCCCGCCGATGAACTAAATGGATAGCAACAGAAAGGGATGATGGACAGTGAAGCCTGTTCAGGAGGACCGTCTGATCCAGAGGCAAGTTCTATCCCAAAATAGTATGCTTCTGGTTATCAGAGTATTTTCAGAAATTCCAAACCCAGGTGCTTATGAAGTGGAATATCCTATTACCTGGGCAGTAATACTAATGAGGAGGAATGTCACAAGGTCATTGAAAAGTCCCTGGAAAGACTCCAACTCAACAGTAATTGTTTTCACCTTTCTCACATGGAGGTCATGCCTTCTTATATAACATCAAAGCCTGGATATATCTTCAGGGAGGCTGCCAGGAATTAGGACTTAATTATCAGTGGAGGCAAGAGTGGGAAGCAGAGCTCGTTGTAGAATACCAGACGCTCCCGGTTAGAAGTGACCTTTATTGTCATCAGGTTCAACCTTTGAGACTGGAGTCCCTCTGTCCCGTTCTGCTTGGGGTTGTCCCATCGCTAAGACAATCCTTAAGGTTCAAGGCCATTTGCACTAACCTCTGCAGTGCCAACCTTTGAACCGTCTTTATTTTCATTCTGCTCTTTCTAAAATGACCCATACGGAAAAGTTCCATCTCACTTTGGGAACAGAAATTGCACAGCCCATTTGAGCATGGAAAACGCAATAAGGTGAGATGCTAATTAATAGAAGATGGTGAATATCAGCCATGGGGGTGGGGGGCAGAGGAACAGGTCCCCAGGGTCACCCTTCTCCACAGCCTATCATCTTTCAGGCAACTCCAGCATGAAGCACAATTGGAATTTTACTAAAGATATTTAATATATGCTGAAGCACGAGGATTAAGAGAAAAGGCGAGGTGCTGGGAAGGAAAGATGCACCCAAGAGCATGGGTGTGACGTTCTTTAAGAGATGTTACTATCTTCAAAGGTGGGCTGAGGACCCTAAATGAGGTCATCGGCTAGTTCTGAGGGTCACCTGGCAGGATTGCAATGGATAAGGTCACAGGGATCAGGACAGCAGAGTGTCTTTACTGTGGACAAAGTTAACAGTCTTGTTTGAGATTTCCAGAAAGGGTCTAGAGAAAGGAATGAGGCCCTACCCAAGGTCATGTGCATTAAGCCTGGTTCATTTCTTTTAACATAAAATAGAGTATTAGCTCCAAGTCAGCATTGTTAACTGTGCTGGAATCCTTGCGTCTCAGCTGGTGAGCGGTTCCTTCTTCTCATGATCCTCTGATTTCCCCTGTCTATATCTTGCCTCAGTCAGTGACTAAAATATGTAATTTAAAAGATCAAGGAGTCCAGAAAAGGCCAGTGAAGCGTCTTCCTTGGTGGTGAAGAACTGAGCATAAGAGCCCATCCAGCACAGGGCCTGAGGCAGACCCCCCAGAGGAAGGTGTGCCTGGGACAGGAACCAGCCTGCAGGCCAAGAGGTCCCAGGGATTACTGTTGACAGGAAGTGGGCGTGGTCAGGTCATGCTTTCACCCTCTGTTGGTGCAGCCTAGCATTACATCCTCTGGAAAGGCTCAAAGAAGGGTGTTGAGGTTCCGTCCAGGTAATGGTATACACAACACAATGTTCCTTTTATCACAAAGAGAAGCAACATGTTTTGCCAAGGTCTTCATTTTCTCTTTTTTTCTCTCTTCATTCTTCAGAAATCACCTTTAAAATAGATGATCCCAGGCTGGAGAGATGGCTCAGCGGTTAAGGCGCTTGCCTGCAATGCCTAACCACTGGAGTTCCATTCCCCAGTACTCACTCACATAAAAGCCAGATGCACAGATTGGTGCATGCATCCAGAGTCCGTTTGCAGTAGCTGGAGCTACTTATCTCTCTGCTTACAAATAAGTAAATAAAAGTACCTAAAATAGATGATCCCCAATCCAAGCCTAATATTTTCCCAGTTCCCGTGTTTTAAAGAACTTGATGATTATCTATTCTTGGGTCTCTGTTGACAACTCATTATACATGGAGCTGGTTCAGTTCCAATCACAGGCCTTTCCAGTAAAGTTCTGCCCACATCTCCTCTCCACATGGCGGTAAAGTACCCGTCAGGTACTATCTGTCATCTGTCACTCTGTCTTTTGAAGCATGTCTTCTACCTCAGACCGCCTTAATCCTCGCTCTTCCTCTTGGCTGCCAACTTGACCTTCCTATTACCATGTGCCCCTAAAATCGCCATTGCTTGAGCCATGGTTTCTCTGCTCCAAAGCTTCCAAGAACTTTCCATGGCCTGCAATAGGGTTTCCCAAAACATGCTCCACAAATACCAGTTCTGATGAAAAGACCTTGTGAGTTGGTCTCTTTTGATTTGTTTTTACATGTATGTATGCATGTGGTGTGCGTGCATGTATGTATGGATTCCTGTGGGGACGGGGTAATGTACATGTGTGCAGAGGCCCGAGGACAATCTCCGGTGTCTTTCCTTGGGAATGCCATCATTTTGTTGTTGTTTTGTTTTGTTTTGTTGAGACAGTGTCTCTCATTGGTCTGGGGTTCACCAATTAGGTTACACTGATTGGCCAGTGAGCTCCAGGGATCTACTCGTCTCCACCTCCCTGGCACTGGGATTACAGGTCTGTGCCACCATGCCTACCATTGTCCATGGGTTCTAAGACTCAAACTGAGGTCCTCATGCTTGCAAGGCAAGCATTTAACTCACTGAGCCATCTTCCCAGTCCCCTGAGATGACCATTAATCTGTCACTTTACATTGCACATTTCCAAGAGTAACTTAGAATGCAAAAGTATTTTATCAATTTTCTTTCTAGCATGGATATATGAATACCTCAAAAGGACTCACTCTGAGAGAGGCCATGCAGTATCTGTTAGGATTGGATTAAGCCGCATAGAATTGTAATGGGGAGAGCTGGGGGTTAGAATTTAGATAATGCCCAGCTAAAATTTCAATGCACCCCAAAATTTAAGGAGTACTCGAATTCTTGTCTACAAAGTTAAAGAATTAAAATCATAGACAACAAGATAGTAAGGTATAGTGTGAGACTTTATTATATAAGGAAACATGGGGAGTTACAGAGTTCTCCAGCCACCAGTGTGGGGAGAAAAACGTGGAGAGTTTAACAGAATTTATGCTGTTCAACCAAATAAGCAGCAGAAAAAAAAAGATAGCAAAGGGCTCCCCTCATGAGGAAAAAGGTTCATGTGGGAAAAATCTGGAGCCTTCCCTCACCCCAGCCATGGGGGAAGGCCTTACCTTTCTAAGGCCTGGAGGGAGATTCCAAAGTCCTTCTTCTAGGCCATGTGGAAAAGAAGAGAGGCCAACCTTTGTTTTAGGCAAGCTTTTTAAAAGTTCCCCTGGGTAAGTCAGAGAGACAGCTGATTGGTCTATACCTGACCAATCAGTTTTAGCGTCTAGGTTTAGCTCTAGCTAGACACCTTCCACTCAAGGGGAGGGTGTCTATGGAGGTCCCTGAACCATCACAGAATGTAAACTCAACAAAAAGTAACCATGCTTTAAACACACACTCCAGGCAGCCCAGGCTGCCAGGTGAGTCTGCAGAACCACTGGAAACCTGACTTTCCTTTTTTTTGTTCTGCTTGTCTGATACATGACTTCTGTTCCTAGGCCACCTCCTGCCATGGCCACAGGTGTTCCATTTAGTATAGACAACAGAACAGAGAGAGGCCCAGGGCTAGTGCCACATCCTGGGAACAACTTGACCTTCTCAGCAGCCTTTGAAGGTCCCTCAGCAGCATCGCCACCTGCCACCTATTGTCTCAGTCTTTGTCACATGGCCACAGAAGCTGGGAATGTGGCGTTTAGGAGAGGTTTCTGCAGAGGAGGAAGGGCAGGAGGGCTCCAGAGATCTGGCTCACAGCGGCTGGGGTCATTGTTGTCTCTGGCCTGAAGAAGGATTCCAGCTCCTCAGCTTCCCATGCAAGTATCACCTTTCTAGAACTGTCTCCTGGATCCTGCACACAGACCTCTGCTCAAGCCATGTGCGGTGGTTTGGACGCTGGTTCCACAGACATCCAAGGTTCAGTCCTCAGGTGGGGCTTATGTGAGATCTTTAGGCCCTTGGGGTATATTCCCTGGAGGGTTAGCTGGATACCGGCCCCTCTCTCTCTCTCTCTCTCTCTCTCTCTCTCTCTCTCTCTCTCTCTCTCTCTCTCTCTCTCTTCTCTGGCTTATATGAGCAGTTTTACTCCTTTGCATATTCCTGACCATATGTGTCGACTCACCACACACCCAAAGGAATGGGACAGCCAAGCACAGACTGGAACCTCCAGGTCCTCCAGCCAGCATACAAACCTCTGCTCAGGTGTTTTGTTATAAGGATGGATGGCAGACTAACACATCCAGTGATCCTTGATTTGCCTCAAAATTCTTGGCTCTTGTTGAATTCATCCTGAACAACCTCCCCACCTACTCTGTCAGAATTCCTCCAATTCCTCTTCTAGGTCAAGTAAAGTCTTTTTCTATTCATCCCTTCCTTTGTCCATGCTCATTTTAAAGCAGTACTATCGAGAAGTCACGAGAGATATTTTAGGACAAACTCTGGTAGACACAGCGATCTGATTTCCAGTTTAAATGTTTAATCAGCTCTTCATACCCACCCCCCAGTGTCCTGCTTGGCACTGAGCTCTTGGAGAGCTGCTCCTGCCCTGGCAGCCAAATGGACCCCACCAGGGTGCCCACCCTTGGGTAGTAAGCCCACCTTCATAGTTGAATAGTCCAGTGTTCACATGAACTCCCCCACAACCTCTGGCTTGCACTCTTACCTTGCACACTCCCCAGATCCCACGTGGTCTGTGGGATCAGTACAAAGAGACCTCTACTCTTGGCCCCTCGCCTCTGCCTGCTCTCTTGTGGCTTCTAAGTCTGACATTGTTCTTTTCCAGCAAGAGTTATTGTTTAGAAATCATACAAAATATATTAAATTAGTTATGAGAAGGTTTTGAGTAAGTTACAGCACATTTTCCGGGATCTACCTAACACACCCTACAGTCCAGCAATCAGACAGTAGGGCTGCCTGATTATGTATCAGTCTCTGTGGACCGGAGGCTGCACTCCCTTCCTGTTCCTTTTCAGTCAAAAGCACCTGTGGGGGGCTGGCTACCTCTAGAGCAATTCATAACCCTCCACCCCGTGGACTGATCCAGTATACCCAGCGAGGAGGATTCCCTTGGGGACAGGGAGGAAGGAAATGGGGGTACCATCATAAGATTTGCTCATCCAGTGTATGTAATTATGGATAATAAAGATATTTTTAAAAGCACCCATTTTAGGGTAACTAAATCCACAGCCCCTTTGTAGAAGGGATAGACAGCCTCCTCCAGTCCACCAGAGACTGACTCCATAATCAGTGGGTTGTTTGTTTTGCATTTACAGTGAGCAGTTTAATCACTGTGCCTGTTGAGAGCTTGAGCATGTTGGGGTGACTGGACCCCCAATGTGAAAAGCAGGAGTGACCTTGGGCTGGTCCATGCAGTCTTGACTTTGCTAGGGATCCAGGGAATGGTCTGACTTCGGATCTCTTGCTTACCTGAGCGCCTCCCTGGGGATGAGGGGAGGTCTCCTTCACTGCAATTCAAACCCACCTGGCGTTGTGGTTGGTCAAACTTAAGGCCCCAGAATTTGGCACCAATCAGCAGTCTCTCTGGCTCACTTGAGGCCAGAGGTTGTAAAATACTTCTTCTACCAGGGGCATGCAAGCTCTTTTCAGGGCTGACCAGTTCAGATTCCTGAACCTCTAGATTTGGTAAGCCCCCCCCCCCCCTTGCCTGAGATGAGGGGAGGGAGACCTGCTTTACTTCCACATGGGCTCTCTGCCTACTCTTGCAGTGGTTCTGGAAACAGGAATTTGGAGCACCTGGGGTGGATTGGTAGGCCAGGAGATCCACCTCATGGATGCTGTCATGTTGGTGAAGAGACTGGACCAGGGTTTTGAGGGGCCCCAGAGCAACACATGTGCATGCAGCCTGGGGAGATGCAAAGAAAACAGACGTATCTGTAAAAGACTGAAGCAGGGTTAATTCTCCAAAATGGAATGTTTCAGAATCCGTGGGAAAATGTGAACCAGGAATTCTGGGCACATGGCTAATTATGAGGGCAACCCAGGCTATGGCTGTGGCTCTTCTTTTGGCGTTAATGGCACAAGATTAGAGTACTTTAGCACTGAGAAAAAACCATGACGCCCACAAAGTAACCAAGAGTATGGTTTTTATGATGACTCTCAAACATAGGGACATTCCAGAGCTTAAAAGTATTCTCCTCATTTCTGTGGCTCGTCCTGCTCTAGGGACAGATTTGTGGTTGGCCTCTCTTCCCCCCTTGGTTTGCTATCCCATAAAAGAGTCCTGGGCCATTTTCAAGTAGAACAAAATAAAGACCCATTTATTGTTTTATTTATATTATTGGGATGATTAGGGAGGCTGGGATTCTACCACCCAACATACTGGCTACACATTGGAACAAAACACTTAAGACTTTACACCCCCCCTCCCGGGTCTCTTTTGGTTTCTTATGACATTTTCTCTTTGCAACAGAGAATGGATGCCTTCCTTATTACTTCACTGCCTCCCAGTCTTTCCTCTCCTTATGGATCTCACAGCAAACTCACCTCTAAGCTCATCCAGAAAGAAGGACAACTTTCAGAAGAACACCCACTTTCAGGGAGGAGTGGGCGGGGCAGGGATGCCTCTGAATTAGAGCTCTAGCCTGAGGTGCTTTGCATTAAAGCCACTGTTTATTCATGAGCTGTTATGCTTTGAATATTATGAAACACATCTATTGCCTAAGGCAGGATCCATTATACACATTCACAGAGCAGAACATCAGGGTGGCTCTTAAGTTTCTAGATGACTGACAGTACTGACCTTGGAGTAACCTTGACTTTACTGTTGGTCTCTCAGCACTCACACCATGGCAGCCATGAAAATGTTGGGGGGGTATTTCCCTTGTTATGTGATCCCACTTCAAAATGTTCAGGCTGGCTTTCAAACAAGCTGAAATCTCATCTGGTTAGGTTTTGTTGTCAACTTGATCTTTTTAATTATCTTGGGTAGGTCTCTGATGTTGTTCACAGGAAGGCAGCCCTCTCAGTAGGGGGCAGGATGAAAGGAAGCTCATGGGAGCTAGAAACAGACATCCTTTCCTGGGAGGACACTGCAGGAAGGAAATTCCAGAGACTCAGGAAGCCAACAAGTCTGGGATAGGGTTTCAAGACCCTGCCCTAAGGCTATATAAAGGGGAAGGAGATTTCTCTCCCTGTCTCCTTGCCTGTTTGCTGTTGTGTGAGTGGTGCTGGTGATTGGTTTCTCTTTCTGTTGGACTTGTGAAAGGGGGCCAGCCTCTTTAGCCATTATGGAACTTTTCCTAGATCTGTAGCTTCAATAAATCTTTTCCTCCCATAAAGTGTGCCTGCTTTGGAGATTCATCCCAGAGGCATGTGGCTAACAACTACATCATCCTTGGCAATTCTGGAAAATCTGGCAGCTAGGCAATCTTACATGATGACAGCTAATGGGTCCACCCTCCATAGACCTCCTTGAGGACTGAACTGTGACTGGACAATAGTGGTTCCAGGGTGATGGTGTGTGTATGTGTGTGAACTGTGAAGAACAGACTCAGTGGAACTGAAGAACTTTTCACAAAGTGATCATTGCAGAGGGCTCCAGAGTTCATGGGAACTACGTGGAGCTATTCAAGGGAACATGTATAGGAATGCCCATACATAGACATATGGTCAAGATGACCATGAATCTAACTCAAAATCAGAATTTAGAGCTCTTTGACCTGCCTCGGAAAACGTGGTTCGTTTTTAATAACCCTCACCATAATTTCTTCCCTCTGAAGGTTTTGTTATGTGGAATATCTAGAATAGAATGAAACTGCAGGCTCATCTCAGTCAGAGACATGATGTACAAGAGGCCAGTGTTATAGTTTGTCCTGACATTGATCTGTTGTTCTTGGAAAGCAAAGCAAGCTTTGAAGTCCTTGGCAGAGGAAGAAGCAGGCTGAGACTCTTCGACTTGGAAACTTCCAGACAGCCTCTGCACCGAGTCCACCGCGAGCGAGTATCTGGGTGATGCTGACAGACAGATGGGCACTGAGGCTGTCGTGCAGGTGTCTTTAGGCAGCCCAGAGCATCCTCCGGGAGAAAGCATGCTGCAAGGCAATGAGTGAGAGAAGCCAGTGGCTGCTGCTTACTTCAAGGCCAACTGCACTGTACTCAGCCTATTTGTAGGCTTTCTTTTTTTAATCGTTATCACAAAACCTGCCTTTCCTTTTGTTTCCTTTTCTTGTGAGCAGGTGCACGTGCACATCTGCAAGTGGAGAGCAGAGGCCAATGCCAAATGTCTTTTACTGCACACATATTGTTGAGACAGGGTCTCTCACTGAACTTGAAGCTCACAAATTTCACTAGATAAATTGACCTTAGGGCTCCAGGGATTACTCTGTCTCCACTTTCCCACGATGGGATTAGCCATACCTGACTTTTATGTGGGTTCTGGGAGCGGAATTCAGGTCTTTAAGCTTGGATGGCAAGCACTTCACAGGTGTAGACACCTTCCCAGCCTGTTTTTCTTTTTTTAAAATTTTTTTATTTATTCATTTTCAAGCAGAGAGAGAGCACACCAGGGCCACCACCTTGTGGGTCTGGCTTATGTGGGTCCTGGGGAATTGAACCCGGGGCCTTAGGCACTGGAGGCAAGTGCCTTAACCGCTGAGCCATTTCTCCAGCCCATTCTTTTTCTTTTTTGAGATGAGGTTTGAACTGTGTCGCCCAGGTTGGTCCTGAACTCCTCGGCTCAAAGGATTCTCCCACCTCAGCCCCATGGGCACATATCACTGTGCCCAGCTGCTTTTACTGTTGAAAAAGTAAATTGTTCTTACAAAATCAAGCATACAGAACTTTAAAGAATAACAAAAGGAATTTCCTCTGTCATTGTCTCCTGCCATTTTCATACATTTTTGAAAACAATTTTCATAGTTTTAAAATTTTTACTCTATTACGTATTTGTTGGATAAATACAGTTGTTTTGCTTTAAGCTATGATCTGTCACCAACTTCTTGAGAATACATATTTAAGGCTTAGCTGGAATGTTTCCAGAATCCCAAGAATAGAAGTCCAATTCCAGAGGTCCCAGTGACCCGGGCTCTGCCACTTGTCTCAAATAGGAAAGAACAAGTGGTGGGGCAGGAGATGAAGCTTGATTTCAGTGTGGTCACACCGAGAGGACAAGGCTCAGGGCTGTCCTCCAGTGCTGAACCGCCCTGAGGTTAGAGAGCAGAGGACAGAAGAGAGATGTCCAAGGATGTCAATGACACAAGAATCCCAGGAAGTCAAGGAAACGGGGGCTCAAGGTCAAGCTCCCTTTACCTTCAGTTGTTTGTCTTGCAGGACTCTGATGCTGGGAATTCGGGTAAATTGAGGAAAAGATGAACTCAGACCAAGGCAGGTCAGAAAGAGAAAATAGGGAGATGTCGCCATATTGGCTTATGTAACTTTATATTGTAATGTTCGTTTCACAATTTACACAGGCAGATCTTTCAATACTAACATTTGCAACTATGCTAAATACTTTTTGTCACAAGGGACTTCTTTTTTCAAGAATAAGATTAAAACTTAAAGATCAGGATTCCTTTAGAAGGAGGCGAGGAATCAATATTCCAGAAACATACAAGCAGTTGGTTAATCCAGTCGATAGCTAAATTTAGCCTCTGGGCTGCCGAGGAAATAAGGCGGCCATGACAAGAGTCCCGTTTCTCATTATGTGATAAGGCAAAACTAACATAGTTTTTGAAAAGAAACATTTTCTTGACACTACAATGTACCTGGAGCCCGTTAAATATGCATTTTCACTTTCGGATATATAAACGTGCGTATACACCTTCCAGTACATAAGACATGTCAGATACTCCCTTGACTGTGATTTTAGGAAAATGGAATGTTCCACATAAGAGGAGAACTCCCCCCCACACACACCTCCTGACTTCCTTAAGAAGCTGTTCTGGTAATCAGAACAGGGCTGAGATTCAGAAAGATGCTGGGGAAGATGGCGAAAGGCAGTTGGCTGACTTTGAACTTCTGCTTAGGATGCGAAAGGGTGGAAAGACCATTGTGTAGCATGGGACCACTTAGTCTTCAAGATCAGTGAGACACAACAACCAAACCCACCTCAAAGCTGACTGATAATCCTGACACCGAAGGTCACCGGTCATATGATTGGATTTACACAGAGAAATTTCCAGAATGGGCAAATCCATGAAGACAGAAAGCACAATGGGGGGGCACCACTTCTTCAAAGGACTGGCGTTCTTGGAACGAAGAAGAGCTCAAGATCCCACACACTAAATGTCACTGGGTTGTCTATATAAAGTTGTTAGTTTTATGTTGTAGGCATTGTACGTTGATGAAAGAATGGAAGAAATAAGACCTTCAAGGAGAGACGGGACACAAATTCTTGCTTAGCTGAGGCAGAAGCAGATGGGGCCCAAACGAGTCAGGATAAAATATGATGCTGACGGGTCTTGGGTCTCCCCGGTATTCACTGCCATCAGTTCAGGAGGGGGGAGCAAAGATGTAAGAGCCACAGGGTGGGAATGTGTACTCTGAGGCACTGTCTCCCTCCACAGAGACTGATGGGTGCATTTATGACCCTACGGTGAACACAGAGGGGGGTCCTCAGTGGAATGGGGGCAGAGGAGAAGGGAGGTGAGTATAACCTGACAAATCCGAGCAATATGCAATGTGTTCTTAGCAGGACTCTCAACTGTGGAGAGGATAAAATGTCAGCAGCACACCATGAAAGTGTGCAGAGACAGGCCAGGCAGCAGACATTGACATTGACATTGACATTTACATCTACTGGCTCTTCTCCACAGACTGCACACTTCCCCAGGAAGATGAAGCCAGTTTTGAGGACATTGAACTCATGATGTAGCCTGGTGTGACAGCCAGCCACTTCTAGGCCCTGGGGCTGAAGCTTTCCTGGGCTCCTCTCCAGGACCCCTGCAGATCCTAACAGACACAAACGAGGGATCCACAGGAACGGAGCTAGCAGGGATCACTGCTAAGGAATCCAATCCAGGGGTCAGAGAGGAGGTCCAGACTTGGAAATGAACGAACATGACAACTGTCAAGTTGGGAAGGTGCTGAAAGGAGGCTCTGCAGCCCTGAGCACTCGTGTGAGAAAAGAGCAAAAGTCTCCAGCAATGGTCAAGAAGTCTACCGGAAGGAGCTGGAGAGCCACGGACCAATAAAACACAAAGCAAGGAAACAAACAACAAAAAGCAAGATATTAACATCAAAAGTCAACAAAATGCGAACATTCCTGGAACCAAAATATGAATAGTCAATACAGTCGTCAGTGACCAGAACAAAAAGCACAATGAACGGACCACCGTTAGGAATTGAGTTTTAGTTGTGTGTGTAATATATGCACCTGTGTGCCAATGTCAGTAGGGGGCGTGGCTTAGGACAGCTAGAAGCAGACATCCCTTCCTGGGAGAGCAGTGCAGGAAGGAAATTCCAGAGACTCAGGGAGTCAATAAATCTGGGGAAGGGCTTCAAGACCCCGCACTATGGAAAGATTGTAAGAGCCGTGGTGGAGGAGATTATCCAGAGGCAAGGCCAGGAGAACCTGGCTGAATACTTGGCTATCCATGGTCCCCTGTCACAAAGACTGATCCAGACGACCCATGGAGGAGGTTATCCAGTGGAGGGGGGAGGGGAGGGCAGCGGGGAATTGGGGATAACAACTCATTGTTTGCCCACTAAATGTTGTAACTCATTATGGACAATAAATAAAAAAAAATAATTAAAAAAAAAAGACCCTGCCCTAAGGCTATAGAAAGGGGAAGGAAATCTTTTCCCCCCTGCCTGTGTGCTATTGTGCGCCCACTTGTGTCTGTCTGTCTATCTATGTGTCTGTGTGTGTAGTATTCATGATAGCTTCTTTCTCACTCTGCTTGGGACTGTGAAGGGTGGGGGGCAACCTTTTTTGCCATTATGGAACTTCCCCTGGATCTTAAATAAATCCCTTCCTCCAATAAATGTGCCTGATTTGGAGGTTCATTCCAATGGCATGTGGGTGACCACAACAGACCCCTTCAAGAAAGGACCCCTAGGAGCTGCTGGAGGCTGGGGTGCAGAGCAGCTGAGGGGAGACAGGAAGAAGATGCCCATAAGCCCTTCCATCCTCTTGACTCCCTGAATCTCTGGAATTTCCTTCCTGCCCTGCCCTCCCAGGAAGGGATGTCTGTTTCTAGCTCCCCTGAGCTTCCTTACATCCTTCCCCCTACCAAGAGGGCTGCCTTCCCATCAGAGATCCAGCCAAGATTACTAAAAAGGTCTAGTTGACAACAAAACTTAACCATTGCAGGGTCCTTTCCAGAGTTCAGCAGATGGGCAGCCCAACACCTCAAAGGCAGGCCGTCAGCTCTGGGATGCAGAGATTGCTTAGAACATCCCTCTGAGGATGTTTGTCCACCACCATACTTCTGAAAATTCATACTGCATCCTCTCTGCCCCTCCATCCTCTCTGACCCTCCCTCCTCTCTGTCCTCTGTTGGTTCCAGCCAACAATAGGAAGGATTATAGAAAGGGGAACTTTAAAAAGCAATGCAAAAGAGACACCTTGCCTCTCCAAAATCTCCCACTTTCTTTAACAGAGGAGAATGAGGGGATGGGGTAGTTTCCTTTGTCACATGGGTGGCTTTGCCTTTACCATTTCCTTCTTGCTGGGAAAGAATCATACTTTTCACCGCCAATGCCCTTCAGGTAAGACAGCAGGAGTTTCCTGTGGGAAGGACCCACTGCATGGGGCTCAGCCTCAGCTGGCTGGCCTGGCCGTCGAGGGAGGAGAGCCTATGCTTTTCTTCAGTGCAATCCTTCATCGTGGAGAAACCAGCAAACAGGGCACCCAGGTCAGCTCTGCATAGCTCAGTGAGCCCCTGGGCACACTGGAACCGCTCCTGTCAGACATCAATAAATAGCCATTTAAGGGTAAAGTCATTAGAACTAACACAGCAAATGTGAACAGAGGGCATATTTAGTGGTGGGGAAATCAATGGGCCATCGCTTAATTATATCAAAGGCTGAAACGCTTTTTCTACTTCTCAGATACTTTCAAATGAACCATTCAAATTAGAGAAATATCAGTGCAGTTGGAAAAGAAATTAGCTATAAACAGGGGAAAAGGGTGGGGACACGAAGATTAAGATGATTTTTTTAAAAGTGGGGTTTTTTGGTTTTATTTTCAAATTTTTATTAGTTTTTGTACTAGTATTGTGTGTGGGCTGTGTGTATGTGATGGGTGTGTTCACGTGTTCATGTGTACCACTGCACGTGTGTGGCGATCAGAGGACAACTTTCAGGTGTCAGTTTTCACCTTCTGCCTGTTAGGGGATGGGCAGGGTCCCATGGTGTTCCCCCTGTTTTCCCCAGGCCAGCTGCTCCTTCACACACCCCAGTTTCAGGCACATTGTCTTGCTTCTCTTCACTTGTCGGTAGGCATGGCTGGGATTCCAGAGGCCCACCACAGACTCTGGCTTTTTCTGTGGGTGCTGAGCACAGCTACTTGTGCTTTTGCACAAGTACTTCATGCGCTGAGCCCATGAGGACTCTTGAAGACGCTGAGCTTATGTGCAGCTCAGCCAAACAAAAGAACAGGGCGAATATAGACACACACAAAGTGGTCGAGACACGTGGGAGGTCCCCTTGGCATCATGGAGGAAGCCATAGGGCCTCGGGCTCTTCCAGCCACAAGCCAAGTAAATGACTTCTCCTTGAGTCTGAGAGGGGCTGGAAGAAGACCATGAACCTGTGGAGATCCGATGTGTGTTCCTAGAACTTCTGAAGTCTCCCAGCTCCCCTAGAGCTCAGGCCCAAAGATCAGGGGCCTGTGATGGAGCTGGGGGTCAAAAGTAGTGCTTGGACTCTGGAGAGCACTTGGAGTTTCATCCACAGCACCCACCAGTGTTGGCAAGGGTGACACTTTTGAAAATGTCTGGTTCACTGTGACGCATTGGCCAGCATACCATGGTGATGTCATTGGGAACTCAACCCAGGCTGTCTGTGTTCCCCATCAAAAGACTGCTAAACTGGTTGACAGGTGCTATCAGAGAGATCCCAGCAACAATCAAAAGGGGAATCAGGGACTGGAGAGGTGGCTCAGCGGTTAAGGCACTTGCCTCCAGTGCCTAAGGCCCCGGGTTCAATTCCCCAGGACCCACATAAGCCAGACCCACAGGTGGTGGCCTGGAGTTCTCTCTCTCTCTCTCTCTCTCTCTCTCTCTCTCTCTCTCTCTCTCTCTCTCTCTCTCTCTCTTTCTCTGCTTGAAAATGAATAAACAAAATTTTTTTTTAAAAAAAGGGAATCAGGCCATCGATGGGGAGGGCACAGACTCATCCTAGGTCAAGGTTCTCGGTCTCCCTTTGAGAATTGCATTGTCATAATGAGACTTGAGGAGATATTCCTGCGTGGCTGTGACCTGCCCCTCCCACACTGAGGCTGAGTTTTGGGCACTGGCTGCACACACCTGTGCCCTGTGAGTCCCACCCTCACTTCAGCCTCCTCTCTGCCTGCAGTTGTCTCTTGGGTTGATGTTTAGTGTGGCAAGGGGGATATTTTAGGCCAACCTACCTGATAAATTTCTTGGAGAGTAAGCTCAAAGGTATTGTTTCGTTGTGTCTGAAAGTATTAAAAATTGCCATTTTGGTATGGAGTCATCTCTGCTCAATAATGTTGCCTCGGGGCTGTGGACACCCTTGCTGGTGGACAAGGGTACTTGCAGGTCAGGAAGGGTTTCTTAATGCCTTTTGTTGCTGCATCCCATAATATCTAGGGTTCTTTGTCCAGATGGGCTTTGATTCAGGACTAACTCTCCCTGCTTCTATAATTTATTTTTCCCATCTTTCTGATCTCTTTATTCACTTATTCATTTCCTTGGAGCTCTTATGAGGTGGCCAGGGTCATCTCTGGCTGATTTGATTTCCTTCCATTCTGAGTCTGACTTCTCTCCTCCTGACATGGGTTTGATATTTGCCTCCATCCTGATGTCTGTAAGCTGGTTCCTGGGGTCACATTCTTCTTGTGACACCCACTGCAGAGAACGAAGCAAGAGCTGTGTTGTCTTGGGGGCCTGCAGAGAATTCCAGATGGGGGTTTCTCAAAACCCCCTCCCTCGTGGTGTTGAGATCAGGCTCTGCCCTGCTCTCAGTTACCCTCTGTTGTGTAAGACAGTGGTTTTTCAGGCCGTGCCTTGCCCTGGGTGACTTCGCCTTACAAACAAACTCTCTTTTGAGTGCAGATACAACATCAGGCATGTGGTTTAAGCCTTTAATCCTAGCACTCAGAAGGCTGAGGTAGGAAGATCTCTGTGAGTCCCAGCTCTACTGTCTAGGGTGAAACCCTCCCTGAAAAATACCTCCAACAGACCCAGTCATCAGCCTCTGGGGGAGGGGGGGTTCCTTTCAGCTCCTTGAATTCCTCTTCAGACTCTTTAATTCTCTGTAGCTATTCTGTAACCCCCTCTAAGTGTGTGTGTGTAGGTATACTTAGTGTGTGGTGTGTAATGTGAGATCTGAGGGTTAATATTATTAGTTAAGATTGGATTCAAAGAACCTCGGCTTGCCTCGTCCAGTCAAGGGATATTAGATCACTTGAAAATATTCAGGAAACAAAACCAGTGTAGCTCATTGACTTGTTATTATGCAATGCACTCTGATGTTGAGGATGCTGCTGATATACCACACTTATGACAAGCAGAGAGTGTCTGTTAACAGGAAGTGAGGTCAATGGCCAGAAACCTGAGGTCTTTAGGGTCAGGCAGGTGTCTGCAGTGAGGGAGTGGCTGGATTGAAGGACAGTGAGAATCATGTCAGACTTGGTCACAGAAGCTGGAAAGCCCAGTCTCCAGGTGAACTGTCTAGGCTTGTAATGTTAGGCCAGCTCAGGATCAAACAGAATATACTTCGAGCCAAAGTTCTGAGCCTGACAAAGGTGGATCAGAAAAGCCTTATGTGGGCCTAAACTTTCCATGAACTTTTATGTGGCCCCTGTTGGCCCACGTGGAAGCTCAAAGCGCATCTCCAGACTCTTGGTGGGAGATGGGATGTATAGATTGGTTCAGACCTTTTATGCATTTGTCCAGATGGGGAGGAGTGTTCCAAAGGCTTTCTTTGAGGACAGATCCAGTGGTGCCAAGAGTGGTCCATACAGGACACCGTCCAGGTGACAAGCAGGCTACTTGCTCCGCTTCACCACCACCAGGTGTTGGTTTCATGGAAAACTCTTATCAAATGTTCAAGACTGCACAGCCTGACCAGCCCTGCTCCTGGGGTGTACCAGGTCTCATCACCATCTAACCCTGCTCCCTGCTCGCAGGCTGTACCAAGTATCAGCCAAATTTGTAAATTTGAGAGGGAGTCAGGTAGCTTTGTTAGGTCATTTAGGGTGACTAGGCCCGAAAGTAAAAAGCAGAAATGTCCTTAAGTCTGCCCTTACAATCTTACAATCTCTTCACTAGAGATCAGAGAAGGCTCTCTCCTCTCCTATCTCTTGACTAAAGGAGTTGCCCAGATGTTTTCCAGAAGCAACCTGAGCCCTGCCTGGAGGGAGTTCCCCTTTCCTAGAATTTAAGTCTGATCCTGGCATTGTAGTTGGTTAAGCTCAGCTCCAAAACTTGACTTCATGGCTGGCCTCTTTTTGAGCCAGCTCCTAGCCCAGACCAATCAGCCCTCACTCTGGCTCACCTGAGCCTGAAGGTAAGCCCCACCACAATAAGATTATAAGGAGACACTCACCAGGTAGTCAGGCCCGCTTTACCTTTGCTGGCTGCTCATCTCTCCTGAACTTCCAGCTTCCCGTCCTGGGAAGCTTCCCCTCATGCTCTGTGAGTCCATGTGGGAGAGCAAACAAGGGCCCTGGAACATAAAAAGGGATTTAGAGAAGAAAGTGCAGAGAGCACGTGTGGAGGGCAGGAGCAGGTAGAGAGCCTAGGGGGAGTAGGGCTCTTCCCCTAGTCTCTATTTCTGAATAAAATGCAATACATTAATTATCCTTCTCAGTCTTGCTTTATTTCAGTTCTTTTGTAAAACAGGCATGAAGTCAGGGTTTGGAGTTCAAGGGCTTTTCCCGCAACACCCCAAACCCCATTCCATACTCAAGGGGGACTAAAGCTTGACCTTAGAGAGAAGCATATCCTTCCCCAGTCTTCCTTCAAGGTACCACCTGTTAAAAGAATTTTCATTCTTCCAAGCTTGAGTCTTCTGGGACTCACCCCAAGGACGTAGGTCTCAAGAGAAAGCATTTGGCTCACCTTCGGTGGTGGCCATCTCCTCAACAATCGCCATGTAATTAACCTAAAACCAGTCTCTGTGCCTGGAGCTTCAAACTTTACTAAAAATTTGAACTTGCCATCCTCCTGCCTCCACCTTGCAAAGCTTTGGGTTACCGATGTGCCCCACCTTGCCCATTGTAGTCAGTGCTAGGAATCGAGCCCCCGGCCTTCTGTATGTAAGGCAAGCGCTCTGCCAACTGAGCTACACAGCCAGCCCTGCCTCTCCGTTTTTTATTGTTTATGTTTTCTGGATTTTAGTTTGGTATAAAATAGTAATTTAAATTATTTTAAGACACTGGAATACAACAACCCAAGTCCTCCGTTTTATAATTGTGTTCTAATAGCAATGTTCCTATTTTTACCAAGCTTTCAAATTCGTTGATGTCAAGTGTACATAGCTGTCTCTTGGTTTTTAACTAATTATCAGACGTTATTCAGAGCCCCATTCTCGTTCCTTATCTTGCATTCTCCCCTTCTTCTCCTGACTTAATGAGCCGTGCTATTTCCCGGAGAGTTTAATGAATTGGACATTTGTTGGTTTTTATTGTTTTTCTTTTTCATTTTATTAATATCTGCTTTCACACTTGCTATTTTCTTCTTATTCTGTTTTTAGATTTGAATGGGTTTTTCATTTTCTGACTTGAACTCTTTTGTTAAATATTCTGTTTTAATAAATGCATTAAGGCTATAATTTAAACCCAACTATAATTTATCTACATCTTGCAAGACTTGAAGTCCATGGCATTTTCATGCTGTTCAGTTTTAGATACTCTGTAATTTCCACTGTGAATGCCGCCTTCATCTGTGAGTTATTAATAAATGGAGTTTTAAGTATCTCCATATCAAAGAAGAAAAAGTATTGTCTACCATACGATCTTTTATTGTTCATTTCCATTTAATTACATTATGACTAGGCGGTTTGATCTACATTGTATTTGATTCTTTGAAGTACATGGGAAATTCCTTTGTGATTTAATGGATGATGACTTTTTCTTGAAAGTAATGTCTTTAGATTTTAGGGCAATGGGAACTTTTATATATATGCTGTTAATTTTATTTAGCTAGTTATTCACTTTTACCTCGAGTACTTGATATATCAATTTCAAATACGTATGCATTCAGTCTTTCGCAAGGCATGTGGAGTGGTGTGTGCCTGTAATCTCAGCACTTGAAAGGCTGAGGCAGGAGGATGAACTGGAGACTAGTGTGGACTATACAGAGAGACCCTGTCTTAGAAAAAAAAAAGGAAAGAAAACCCTCTCTGAGTAAATGTGTACATTTAAAAACAATTTGTCAAGGTCATCCAAATGTGTGATTCTCACTGGATTAGTATTTTTAGTAGTGCATATGGCCTTCTGCATCCCTATAGATGCTACCTTGTTAATTGTTCATTTATCATCTTTGTTTTCATTAGAATTTGTAAGGGGTATCATTTTTCTTTTTTTTTTATAATATATATTTATTGTCCATAATGTGTTACATTATTTAGTGGGCAAACCATGCGTTGTTATCCCGAATTCCCCAATTCCCCCCCTCCCCATCCCTGATCAGTTGTATATCCTCCTCTGTGGGCTGTCTGTATTAGTCCTTGTGGCAAGGTATCCTGTATATCTTAGTACTCATCCCAGTCTTCCTGGCCCAAGTGTGT